>WEKX01021867.1:51221-99817 GCA_013390025.1 Pitta sordida | reverse complement strand
CGTGAGAGGGTCCAGAGAAGAGCGACAAAGATGGAGAAGGGACTGTAGAACAAGCCCTATGGGGAGCAATTGCAGGAACTGGGGTTGTTCATCCTGGAGAAGAGGAGGCTCAGAGGTGATCTGATTGCTGTTTACAATTACCTAAGAGAAGGTTGCAGTCAGGTGGATGTTCATCTTTTCTCTCAGGCTGCTAGCACCAGAACAAGAGGACATGGCCTTAAGCTATGCCCGCTGAGGTTTAGACTGAATGTTAGGAAGCGTTTTTCATAGAGAGAGTGATCTCTCAGTGGAGTGGTCTGTCCAGGGAGGTGGTGGAGTCGCCACCCCTGGAGGTGCTTAAGAAAAGACTCGATGAGGAACTCAGTGATATGGTCTAGATAATGGGAGGCTCAAATGGACGGAGTGTGGTGCCGATGGCTCCGGAGCTATGGATTTGACCCCTATGTGGGTGTTCGCTTGGGAGTTGGACTAGATGATCCATGTGGGTCCCTTCCAACTCAGAATATCCTGTGGTCCTGTGATCTGTAGTCTGTTATTAGTATCTAACAAAAACCAGAATTAAGCACAGAAACCACTGAAATAAGTTCAGTATGGATTCAGCCTCAAGTTTTGAGTTCATTGCCAAGCTATGCATAACCTCTGAGTAAACATGGGTAAATCATAAGGTCTTACCTTCCTTCTCTTTTTGTAAAGGAGGAATATAGTATTTTCTACTACCATACAGTCATCACAACATTCACATAGAGTTCTGTAATTGCTGGGACAGCACAGAAATCCATATTGCCAATCACTGACAGGTTTATAATGTCTGTGCTGTGATAATTCAGTTTCATATGCAGACAGTGGGTTTTTGCAACAAAGAAAAAATGTTAAAGCAGTATACTACAGTTTATAGAAACAAGTCCCTTCTTAACATATCAGAAAACAAAACATGTTCCCATAGATTTACAGGCAAAAGCGTGACACTTTTAATCCCCTTTTAATGTATAAGCACAAACAAAAGCCAAAGTAATAAAATTCAATTGATCATACAATGAAAATGAGTTAAGCAAAGCCACTAGATGCCTGGTTGTCATAGGCTAAGAACACAATTACACCGGTTCAGTGCATGCTCAAAAATTTGTTGAGCAGTGGGAATTTGAACATGTGTCTGAACCTTCTGTGCAATTATTTTATATCTCACATTGCTGATTGATTCTGACTAAGCAGTTTTCCTTTCTGTTATTTTCTGTGTGTCTCAGTATGTGTTCATTTTTCTGTGTTTTCTTTGTTACATTATCTATTTCTCAGACTTCTTTTCTTCAAGGTCCACACTGCCCTTTTTTTAAATTTCCATGTTTTTTAACAGTGTGTTCACCACAAAAATAGACAAAAGAAGTCCACCTCTTACACAGACAAATTGGAAAAGATCCTGGAATAAAGAAAATATTAAATAGAGCAGAAAAAAGAGTCACCATATGGATGCTATTGGTGCAGAAGGAAAATAGCCAACTGCACTGTAGAAATTCCCACTCGGGAGAGATACAAGGAAGCAGTGTTTGTTTAGTTCACACTGCTGCCAATGCAAAGGGCTATCATGACCTGTAAAGCAAACCCAGGAGGTGGAATGATTGCCTCATAAAGGAAAATAGAAATATTGTAAATTCAGTTTTCATTGTGACCAAGTATACATGAAGAATGTATTAAAAATTTAGAGAAGACTACCATATGGGAAATTATGCAATCAGCCCAATATCCAGCTAACTCAAGGTTATGAGGTACCTCTAGTGACAGACATCCTCAATCTGGAAACAAGTTGTAGAGTCAACAGCTGGTACAAAGGCAAAAATCATGTCAATTTGGACTGGAAGAGAGACCTGTACATTTAAAAAACAATTAACCATCATTAACCACCATCTGACTAGCCACCATTAAGCAGACTTTAATAACACTGGTGCATTTGCATCTCTGTGGGGATTACATTGAGATCATATAAATTCCATATCGAATTTCCTAGTGAAATATGTAAGCATTTCTGAGAAATAGCAGTGCATTGCATCTTTGAGATATAATACCAGGTCTGTAAGAGGATGGAGGAATGAATGAGGTATGAACCCATGAAGATGACAGATGGCACTGAAATGAGCAAAGAACTAGAACTTCAATTAAAAACTTAGGAAAGAATATCATCCAGAGAAAAGAAGAGTAATCAGAATAGCCTGTGGAACTGACAGCTGAAGAAGGAGGATCTAATATTTGTTTTTAGTTTACTTGGGAGATGAATTTACATTAGATTTAGATGGTCGAGCCCAGAGAGTGGTAGTAAATGGTGTCACAATCTAGTTGGCGACTAGTGGTGTCCCCCAAGGGTCAGTGTTGGGTGGGGTCCTGTTTAACATCTTCATTGATGATACTGATGATGGGATTGAGTCCATCATGAACAAATTTGCAGACACCAAGCTTGGAGCATGTGTTGATTTGTTAGAGGGTAGGAGGGCCCTGCAGAGGGACCTGGACAGATTGGAGAGATGGGCAGATTCCAATAGGATGAGTTTTAACAAGTCTAAATGTCGGGTTCTGCATTTTAGTTATAACAACCCCAAGCAGATCTACAGGCTGGAGATGGAGTGCTTAGAGAATGGTCAGGTGGAAAGAGACTCGGGGGTATTAGTGGACAGCAAACTCAACATGAGCCAGCAGTGTGCCCAGGCGGCCAAGAGTGCCAATGGCANCCTTATCAATACTGTGATACTGTGATTTAATTCATTATCATATGAATCAAAAAAATGTATTTTAGAACAACATTTTCTATTGAGCAACAACAAAGACTGCTGAAAGATTATGCAGGAGCTAATCAATGTCTAGCATCAAACCCTGAAAATGTGTGTTTTCTCTGAGACTCTCGTTTTTATAGTTCAATGGCCTGTGTATTTTTCATTCCAATCCTTTCTTTTCTGAAGTACAGACAGGGTGAGAATGTTTTGATAATGAAAGATGAACAAGTGAAGACACATGTGGCTAGTCCATACCACCCTTTCCTGTACTAAGTATACTGCAGTGTCAAAAGTTGGTGGAAGACAAAATTTTGTTCCTTTCAATATGCATTGTCACTTTAAGCTCAAATACTGAATTTAATACAGAATTCTGTTTTATAACAGAAGATGTTTTTGTAACTTTGCTGAGAAAAATATTTGAAGGAATGTTTTAATGTTGAATACATGTGTTACACTATAGGGAATACATAGACATATTTTACCATCTTTTTTCACGACTTCAAAATGAGATTTTAATATTAAGTAGCACCTCAAAGCACCTCAAAGTCTGCTGCTGATCCAATACTAGAGCAGGAGCTACAAAAAATGTCACATCATTTTCTTGATGAAGATCAAATAAAAATCTCACTTTCTCAGTCACCATAGAGGTAGAAATGGTTTGTGTAAGTACAGAAATACTGCAGATCATAAAATAGTGGGGAAAATAGTCTTATTAAGCTTTTACTAATCAAAACTAAATGCAACCTGGTAAAAATTCATCATATCAACTTTAGCCTTGATGATTTCATTCTGTTTTTTCATTAATTGTCAGACTAAAAAGGTCATCAGTTGCACTTCCCTGCAGTGAAAAACAGCCACAGAAAAATGTTAAGTCCAGAATGATTCACAAGCATATGTGTGTTGTCCCATTCTGCCTCATGGTATCCTATAATCCACAAATCATTCCTGCTGAGCAAAGACATGTCTGAAATCACTTATGTGTTGTCCCAAATATCAGTAATTAAAAAAGCCCTATTTTTAAATTCAGTTTGAATAAAACATATGGACAATATATTTCAGTCTTTCATAAGAAAAGGAATCAGCATTGAGGAATTGTTCTAAAATATGAGCAGACAATTTCAATTCTTAGAGTTTTCAGAAACATCATTGTACACAAGAAGCTGCAAGTTAACAAATCAGCTAATCCACTTAGTTTAAGGAACTGAGTATTTAGTTATCCTGCTTGACAGGAATAGCATATAACTACTATATGGATAGACTTAAAATAACACAACAATGTAAATTTTATTAATTCTGCCTGTCAAATGCACAACAACTTTAAACCTATTTTATTTTTGATTACTATTTCTGGTGTTACAACACAAGGTATCATTTAGTACTTATCTGTAGTACACTCTGTGCCTCTGAGAGCCCTTATAATCCAAGCAGTAAAAGGTTCAAGTAAATAATAAAGTTAGGACATTTTAATAGGTTACACAGACAGTGACTACTATACACCCTTTCTTCAACTGTCATTGGTGAACTGTATAAAATTGCAATTTAATTCCTTTTTCCATTTAGCTTCATCTTTGCCACAGTTTCAAGTAATTCAAGTATAACAACATCAAATCCATACCAACTTTGCAAAAATTCAGTTTCTAATTTTTTTTTAACTTGAAAATTAATGTCTGTTATTCTAGAAAGAAGGACTTCCTTGCCTGGAGATACACTTAAATATTAAAATGTGAGTAGTTCTAAATCTTTGTGAGGTTGTGTAGGGAAATTCACTGTGGCTGCTTTGACATTCTGTATTAAATATACGCCAATCACTATATGAGGAAGTTTATTTTACCCACTTCCTTTCTGTCAGCTGGAAGTCAAGAAATCCAGCAGTTCTTTGAAAGATGAGATTTAAAAGCTGCTAAAGTTTAAATGGTTCTGGGTTCATGTTCTTATATTATTTCAATCAAGAATGTTAATGATTAAACATCCATATTAAAGCTGTAATAATTGTGCTTTTGGAAACATGGTCAAAATTTCAATTGAAAATATTATTCCTGTGTAAAATGCACGGATTGAAAAAAAAATAAATTTAAAAGATACCATATATTTCTAAACATGTTTATAATTATAACATACAGCATAATGCCCCAAGTCTATTTTTATCAGACTAGTTAACAGGCTTAATTTGTTTGCCAAAACTAAAGTTCTGACAACTGTTTCCCATTTTGAGTCAAATAACTACATTTGAAATAACTCCTTAGGGAGAAACATGAAAAAAAATAAAACCAAAGATATTTAAAATAAAATATTTCAATATTTTGAAACAATTTCTGATTTTCTAAAAAGCCCTAGCTTTCTTCTCTTTTATGAAAAACTGGTGGTTTTAAATCTCTCTATAATCACAATTAAACATGCATACAATATTCAGTATCTGTTCAATGCACATGGATCTCTGATCTAACTATTAAAAAGGTTTATTTGTCTTTCTTAATTCCATCCATCAGGTGTTTTTCTCATATCAAAGGTTCCTGAGAGCAATGATAAAATCACAGAAGTCACAGGCAACTTTTCTGTCTATTATATGCCTTTTCAGGTGGAGGCATAGGGTTTTGACATCTTGAAGCTGTGTTTATAAAAGTCAGGCAGTAAAACTGAAGAGAGTTTTTCACTGACTGATACATATTAGAGTTAAACATGATGTGGCTGATCTGTGCATTCAGACTGGAAGCCAGAGCATGGGCTGCTGCAGCTCCTGCTTGCAGGGCTAGCACCGGAACGAGAGGACATGGTCTTAAGCTACGCCAGGGCAGTTCTAGGCGGGATGTTAGGAAGAGCTTTTTCACAGAGAGAGTGATCCCTCAGTGGAATGGTCTGCTCAGGGAGGTGGTGGAGTCGCCATCCCTGGAGGCGTTTAATAAAAGACTCGATGAGGAACTCAGTGACATGGTCTAGATAATGGGATGATGGGATGGTGAGTGAGATTATATATTAAAAAAAAATAATGATGACATGACCCTGAGATTAGCTCAGATAGATAAAACATGGTGTTCATGGCACCAGGGTTATGGGTTTGATCCCTGTATGGGCATTCACTTAGGAGTAGGAGTCGATGATCCTTGTGGGTCCCTTCCAACTCAGAATATTCTGTGATTCTGTGAAAAACCTCTGCTGCTCACTGTCATTCAGCCTCCAGCCCACAGAAATCACAGCTGGGAAAGTCTCTCTGTACTCAGCAAACAAGAGGAGATGAGCATCTTACTTTTTGTCTTCATCATTAAGTGAAGGAAGATTTTACATAGATTCAGAATGCTTAAAATCAGGTTGGTGTCTCAGGAAGATGAACAAGCTTTAATTCTGTGACCCGTATTTAGATCACATTGTGACTTTCTGAGGGATATTTTCACCTTTTCTGCTAATGCTTCTACAACCACTCACATAGAATATTTAGTGTTAATCATACAGCCTTCAAAAAAACCCAACCCAAAACAAACAAAAAACCCAGTCAAACAAACCAAAACCCAAAATGAAGATAACAAGAGCCACAAAGATCAAAGCAGTATATAGTTGGTACAGCTCTGTCAGAGAAACATGCCCAAGACATTTGGACATGAAGAGTAACATATTAAACTTTGTTTTAGCTCCAAGGGAAACATCAAACAAGAATATGCGATTGAAGCAAAGACTCCTGAGTAGAAGCAAGAAGATGATATTACTTTTAATAGTTTTACATTTGAAGTCAGTGAATGTAAAATTCGATGCAGTGTTCATCCTATTTATATTATTTCTTGGAATCATGCAATAGGCTCACAGACACACAGTAAACACTCATGGGGAATGAGGCTCACAGTTTCATATGGAGTGATTATATTGAACCACGAGACAAACAACTCAAATTAAGTTGGCTGATATCACTTGAATCCAGGGCTCTGAAGACACACAGAGGTAATATTTTAAGTACTACAAAGAACACTGACATAGCTCAAAGAATCCACCCATGTGCTGAAGAAATGGAGATGAGGGCCGTGTAAAGACTTTATTAATTTTCAGAGATCATAATATTTCTGGTATTATCAAAATCAGTCATTTGAGAAATTATATTCCATTAATAAATTTGGCATAAGCAATAAATCCAGTGGCCATTTGTCTTCCAGTTTATAGTGTTAAAAATTCTTGGAATCCTAGGAGAATATTCTGGGCATGTCAGAAGGTCTAATCCAATTCCCAGGAGGTTTCTTTCAGTAAGTTTTATACTCTTATCGTTGATTTCTGCTTAACATCAATATAAAAAAAGATGTTCTTTGAATATTGCAAATTTTGTGACCCAGAAGCACAGCCTAACAAATATCTTACTTAGAAGAGTACTATATTAAAAAAATTAATGATTTTGAAGGATTAGGAAAAAAAAAGGGAATTTGTTTGGTGGTTTGTTTTAATGCTTAGTTTTTCCCTCACTCTTCTTAAAAGTCATCTTCTGCTTTAAATGAAAATATCCTCTGGTCTATGCTAGGAGGAAAGATACACTCTTTCATACAATAAATCTTTCTGGTTTGGCAGTCTCTATTTATGGAAATAAATTACAACATTTAATAATGCACACATTCACCTCTTTCTCTTGACACATATAAACCTTTGATCTACTAGTTCATCCATTAATGCAACAAAACTATTAGTTTCTAAATATGTGCAGCTTAATTTTCCCTTTTATTATTCATTAAATTTCATTTTCCTTCCACCCAGACAGTCTCTTTTCATGATTATGATTGACTCCTGCAGTGCCATAAAAATGTTAACACAAAAAATATGTCATTGCATGAGTAATATTTTATAATTCATTGAAAGCTTTTTATATAATCTACAGAAACTACAGCTTTATATGAAATGAAACCTATACTTTGAAGACATAAGACAGAGAAATGATCGACCATTTTCCTTTAGAAATTCTATTTAAAATTTTGGCTGAAATGTTTGCTCACAGGTTGCATTATCTGCTACTGAAAAGGAGGGAACAGTAGCAAATTTGAATCTATCTATTCACCAAAGACTTTGAGATCTCTGTCCTGAGTGATTGTAATCACTTAAGCAGCTATATTTAGTAAAATATATCCTGAAAATACCTTTTTTTTTTGTAAGAACAATAACCCCATATTTGGTCTTCCCTGTCTTCCTTTCTGACAAGTTTTAGACAAGGGAGGATCATAATTCCTCTGTTACTGTAATCAAATCTCTTTACTGATGAATAAAATGTTTTCACAGTGAGTGCAAGGTACATACCTCTTAATTGAATCTCTCCAAATCACTTCTTTTATCTCTCTGTATTTCCCTTGTCTGTCAATAATATGGAATACCAAAATGTTGAAAATGCCTTGCAGCAATTAAGTAAGTAAGTATTGTACGTGAACGAAATTGAGAATTGTTTTGTCCTTGTCATTGTACTGTTTCTTTCTGTTTCCTGCCTGTAATGTAATCTTGTGACATGTTGGAATTTTCTGGGGACCCCCAAACAGACTAGTTATCCTCACTCTGGTGATGTTCACTCCCAGACTAGTTCTTTTACTCCTTTATAATGCCAAATACCATAGAACCAAGCATTGAGTTATTTCTTTATGTTCATGACTACCGAATTTCTCCTAGGATACAGTGTACTTCAAGAAAACTTCTGGCTATTTCAGACAATCTTAAAAAAAATTATTTATGACTGTCTTGTGAGGGTAACCAACCAGAAATAAAAATCTTATCTCCTATGATGATGGAATAATTATAGTCTCCAAATGCCTGTATCAATCAGGAGACTGACTGAAACAGTCTCACAGGTGGTGGTGTGCTTTATTTTGCTTTGTCATGAAGATATATAGGAAGTGGCTGGATAGAAAAATCTGTACTGAAGGTATCATTTGATTCAAGCTGATACTGTTTCGGATCATCAGACAGCCATGCAACATATGCCATGGCCTGAAATGATCTTTTTCTGACCTCTTTTATCTAGTCCAGAAAGAAAGAAATTAAATTGTCATTTTTACCTGGTATTATCTGCCATTGCAATGTAAGCAGCAATCACAGGATTTTTTTCATTAGGACAATAATATTTTTTCTGCTATCATTACACCTGTTCTCTTTTTGTTTGTCCAGAATCATTGAAGGGCTTCCCTTTGCACAGTTGTGTTTTTTGGTTGCTGTTTTGAATTTTTTTCCAGTTTGATCTAGCCTTTTTACAAGGGTGTCTCTAAGCAACTGGATACTAAACTCATTAGACAAACAAGTTTGCATCCCAGAGTCAAAGCTCATAATGAAATCCACCTTTGTCTTAAAACCACAGTGCAAAACAAACCACCTGTTGTACAGCAGTATTTGTTTAGTTCAGATCCTGTTTGCTTTGGAGAGTCAATGCTGGGCTGTTTGACTGTTAAAAATAAGGTAACAAAAAATGAGATCCAAACAAACTGGCAGAAAAGGGAAGGGAAATGGGAGAAAAAAGAAAAGAAACCACAAATATCCTAGATGTAGTCTGAATGAGTCATGTGGAAGTACAGTCACACTGCCCCAGCAGCCGTCACCTTGCTGTTCTTCTGCAGCATCTCAAAACAGATAAATCCCAACCATGACAGATTACCAGAGCAGCAGTGCACATACATAGCAATAACACCTTTGTAGATGTTCTTCACAAGTGTATCGGTACATATGTAAGTATAAAATGTATAGCAATACCCCTGCACAGCTACGATTTCATTTATATGTAATATATAGTCCATATATAACATTATACATCTCCAGTGTTCATTAAAATGAGTTAACTAAAATTTGTGCAAGTGATTCTGACAGGGTCAACAACTTTTTCAGTTTAGCTATAAAAGAACTTATAAGCTTAGGGAAAGATGAAGATTTTTTGAATAAAAAAACATTTAAAAGTGCTTTTGATGCAGTTAATGTTCCCTTTCATTACCATTCTTTCCTGTTTCCTGATATTGATTTACATCTTTAGTGACCCTCATTGGTACATGTCGACTATTTCTTGCTGTAGCTGTCACTCTACAGGATCTGTGTTTCACATCACAGATGGATGACTTTTCCAAGTGTTCTGTACATTGCAACTTAATGTCATATTAGGCAGAGAAAGATACGTAGGAAATAAACTTCAGGACTCAAAGAGCCTTTGGATTCCTGTCACTGCATATAGACACCATGTTGATTTATCCAACACTTCATTTCAGGTACAGTGATTTTTCTGCTTGCAAAACTTTCTTCATAAGGTAGCTCAGCTTGATAGCTCAGAAAACGTAGGCTATTTGCACTAAAAAGGGCATAGGATGTTCTAACAAATCTTAAGAGTCACAGCAGGAAATGGTGAACTTCAAAACTCTTAGCATTTGGCTTTGATTGAGGTAAGAATCAAAGAGCTTGCATAGGTAACTGAACCAGTCTGACATCTTGAGCTAGTGATTTGTGGTTGGGAGTCTCCATTTTCAAGCTTTCTCAAAATATTTCTATCCTTTTGCTGTGTTCCTGGCAGAAAATTGTAGAACAAGCTCTAGTCATGCAAATGGCAAGGCATCTGTGATTTCTTTGCTACAAAATATTATTGAGGCCAAAACACTGCATGATTTAAAACAAGAGCAGACATTTACATACAAAGCAGAAAAATTCAGAGTGACCCCTCTAAGAATTAGGCTTAATGTTCTGGAATATACAAAGTTAAATCAATGAATGGCTTAAACTAACACTTTATAAAAAATTGATCAGCAATAGTTGCCAAAGGAGCCACTAGGAAATACCACTTGGTTATACAGTGAATACTGAAACACTTCTGGTTTTTTTCTCTGAAGATTTTAAAGGGTGATTGAAACAGTTTTCCACTAACTTTTGTGTGTGACTTACTCTAATTAATGTAGAAGAGGAGTGGGAAGAGTTGAATAAAAAAGGACACATCAACTTCTCAAGGTCAGCAGATCCATCATCAAAAATCCAAATGAACTTTGCTCAGGGCAGGTCCTTGAAGGCTTTACATTGTGGAAACTTCAAATATTTAAGAAACATTTTAGGAAAAATTTAGGGAAAAATACACTTCAATGAAAAAATGTTGTTCAAATAATGTCTCTGTATAAAAAAAAATCAAAATGTATTAATTTATATCAAATTAACCCCATGCTTTCCTAGGCACCTTGTAAGCCTGAGTTCTTTCTTCCCTCTGTTACATACTTTCTCCTTCTTTACACCTCAAATGTGATATGTCACATAACAATATGAATGAGACAGAAACTAATCTTCAGACAAGCAGATGAAATTTCTAAATTTCATCATTATATGCCTTTTACCTTATGATAAGGAAGTCCCAAAAACTGGATTAGCAATAAATACTTGTAAAATTCTCAGGCAAGGAAGAAAGAGTGGGTGGAAATCAGGGAGCTCAGAATAGTCAGTTTTGTCCTTCTCTAACTGGAGTCAGCAAAGAAACCAACTCTATTAGCATAAGGTTAGACTCGCTCAGTATTTTGGTGATAATTCAGACCTAGACTATCATTTAGACTCTGTCTGTTCTGGGTTGAGATAGATTTCAGTGTGAGACTCTTTCTTACCCCATTTTTGCCTTGCAGCTGCCAGGAGTGCAGGGCTCATGGTTCTGCAGACAAGGCCCTGTGTGCAGCACCTCTGAGGAAAGCTGTAGAGAAAACTGGCCACAGAGCCTCTCTTCTATTTTATCTTCTAGAGGCATCACCAAAGTATCTGTTTCTGTCCCTTTATGGTGACATGCAGACACTTTATACTGATTACTGAGAAGAAAGCTTGTGATTATGATAAATGTAAGCTTTCTTTTTCTAGAGAAAGGAATTGAACTGGAAATGTTCACAGACGTTGTAGAAGCAAGTGCTGGAGACATACACATTTAGCTGCAAAAATGGCAGAATACAGTGTCCATACACAGTATTAATTTTCCTTCTAGACATTTTCTTCCTGTTTTCTATCATCTCTTCTTCTGATTGTCAGCTCCACAGTGAAAGTTCTGATTGATTCAAACAAGTAATTGTATTAATGTAAAGACACAAAAATCTGGGTTGAATATCCACAAAAACTCCTGAGAGAAAACCATGAAATGAGTAAAGTCTCCCTAGGGAAGCTGTAGAAACTTTGTTACATGGGACTCTTAAATTAGAAGGTACTCTTGGGAACAGTTTTGGGAGATGGGCTTGATAATTTACTGGGACTTCCCTATCATTAAGCCTGGAAAGGCAGTCATTATCACCAAGAGCAGGAACATGGTTCATTAAAGTTTATAACGAAAGCTGAAAAACCAACCTATGTGACATGAATGCTGATGAAACAGAAAATAATGCAACCACCACCAGACATGGAGGGAATCCTAACTCTCCTTTAAAGAGTGGGGGAAGATTGGTGCAATGTGAAGTTTTGTTCTTTTCATTGGCCCATATCATTCCTGTGCAGCTCACATACAGATTGACCTGAGGGTTTAGGCAGTTACATTCCATTCTCCTTAGTGAGCACAGGAGGCTGCATGTCCATATCGTTAGGTTTTCATGCTCTTTAAAAGGTAACATTTCATATCAGAGAATATATAAGAGATTTATAGCCAGCTCATCTGGTAGTAAGACACACTACAAAATTATGCGGAAGAAAACAGGGAGAGGAAAGAGACCAGTAATGAAAGTAACTGGGCAAGTAAAATTGCAGAGTAGACATTTTCAAATTTATAGGCTACATTTTTCTACTCTGCTATACTATCCACTCTTCAGATTTAGACTTTCTCATCCAAGACTATGGATACTAGGGAGATTAACAACATCTGATGTCATCTGACAGGATCCACTCCAAGAGAGAAATTCCTTGTTTTGTCTATTTTAAAGCACTCTAAAGTATTTCTGGACTAAGAAGGGTGGATAGAGCACTGGTTTAGCATTCAGGATAATACATCCAGTCACAACTTTTGTAGATGTCATAAATCGGTTAAGCATAGGTCCACAAAGACTTGCATCAATTCCACAATTTCAGACAGAATTAACTAGCTAACACCCTGAAGGATCAAATATTAGCCTCTTTGTGCCTAATTCTACACCTACAATGAGAATAGTAGTACTTCCCACCTCACAGGATATAAATACAACAAAATAGACATTTCAGCCCAGTGTCAGTAGACCCATATAGTCCCTAAACTAGTTAGGTTGTGCAGTGCATGCTGACAGTAGCACACCAAAATCCCTAGTCCAGTGACTTTAATTCTGTGTTGCAAATTGTGATAACAGGTTCATTTAACTCAAGGAGAATGTTACTTAGATACTGTCATGCTCTTAGCATACTACAGAAATATTAAGCAAGACTTAAAGAAGATTTAAAGCAGAAAATATTTCAAATAACTAATTTAAAATTTTAAAAAAAAAAAGTCTTGAAGTAATGAGTTAATGAATCCCGAATCTTCTACTAATTATAGCTACCTGCCACTACATATTCTTCAGTGTCCAAGTGCAATGCATAAAGTGCATACAATCTATTTTGATTTGATTACAGTTTCATTTTCTACCTTAATTATATCAGGAGAGGTTAATCTGACAGTTAGAAAACCCTGTGCACAGTAATTTTAGGCAGGGGATTTAATTAAGCCTAGGGGATGGTGTTTTTAGTCAGCTGCATAAGATTTACTGGAGTTGGAAATTCTTAAAGTAACTGGTGCCAGAAGCTGTATGACATTTGTGCTGTTATCAGGAAAGAAGGGCATGGTACTTGTTTTGGAACAAATCCTCTCTGAAATATAAACTAATCCAAAAATCTGTGCATTGTTAATTCAATACCTGTGCCTAGAAAGATCGAGCTACAAAAGTCTTTCCTGACTGGTGAGGCTCACTTTAATGAGGAGACGAGAAAACAAGAGAAGAGAGATTTGGTATGTGAATGCTTAATTGTTAACATGCCAAGGGGCACTCCACAAGACAAATTCCAGACACAATTCAGGGCATAGCTTGCACTATTTAGAATAAGCACTATGGAAAACTTGCCATGCTGGTTTTGGCTGATCTGAGTTGCATCAAGAACAGATCTTGGCCCATTTTCCTTACTACCATAAGCTTGTCCTCTAGCTCTGCTCTCTGCTTCCTTTCCCCCCTTCATTGAGACTGGGGAAAGAGTTGATGACAGTATGAGCATGTTGCTGAGTGATACTGGCTCTTGTGAGGTTTTGGCAAGAGAGGAGAGAAAACTGGCAGCAGTGGCAGCCCTGACTTCATTGCCTTCATCCTTTCTGGGAGGCCAGGAGTATAACTCTATTTCAGCAGCACACTGGAGACTTGCAGACACCCCTCCCTCCTAGAGGTCCTCTAAATGTGCCCACAGGACCTTGCTATTGTACCTGTTATTTGCTCCTTGTTTTCCCAACATCTCTCTAGTACTGCAGCAGATGTTTCCAGAGCTCCCAGGAGTCCAATGCAAGTGCACTCATTCCCCATCACTCTTGGGGACTACTGACACCTACTCCACTACAGAGCTCTTCAGCAAGGAACAGGACACCTGGAAGACATTAATCAGTCACTTCTGAGTCTGTGTTCAGAGAGCTGGAAGAATCAGTAGTTCAGGTCTCTTTGGATACAGTAAGCAGATGCTTGCACACGTTTGCTAAAGGCTTTAAAAAAAGTTTAACAGTTCTGCCTCAAGCTAAGGTGAAATACTGTAAATAGAGTCAGCTATTAAACTTATGAGTTTATTTATCTGCCTTTACCAGGTGTGCTTTTCAAGTGAAGCTTAACAAAATGTTTGGAGACTACACATTAAACTCATAGTGACAGCCTTGACCTGATCAAAAAAGAGACATTTTTGCTCCAGATGTTGAATTTCACATCCAGCAATGCAAAAAGAGAGATTTGTAAACTTATTAGCCAGGTATTCCCCTGCTTAGGTAATATAATTCTGTGGACTTGAAAGACCTGGTAGAAAACACTTTGTGTAATTGTGAAAGTGAAATGTATTCAGAAGAACTTCAGATATTCTGGACTGACACAGGGACAAACATTGCAGCCACATTAATTTCAGCTGCCATCATGATAAATATCATAGTCTAAGTCTAGTATTTAGAGTAGAGATTTTTGAGTTCCAAGTATGTAGGAAGGAAATTAGAGATTCAGTAGGTAAACTATAACTTATTTTGCAGTAGATGCTAAGAAAACACTGGGTTTTGTATGTCATCTTTAAGAAAAAAATAGATCTTGACTGAAATATCAGAAAGAGCTCAGGGGAAATGTTTGCAGAGCCTTTTCCTTGATGACCTAGCTAAATTATCTTTGAGAGATAACATTTTTCTTATGCAAAATTACCCTGTAATTTCATTGGTTTATATTACTCTTCATTTTCTTTCCTAAGCATGGTATGTAATGCAGATGGCAGGACATGTTACATTCACTACCCTAAACCACATAGTGAGATAAATAAACAAAGTGTAAAGTGGTTCTGTAGCGTGAAAGAGATGTAATAAAAAAGTTATGAAATGTAACTTTCAAGAATAATGTCACTTTTTTTTAGCTGCATTATCTTGGCTGCCATTTCTGGAAGTCCAAAAGTAAGTAAAACATCAAGACTACAAATAATTCAGCACTATGTGATGATTTTGTGATAAAGTAGATAGGGCATGCATGATTCCAGTCTATTTCCTGCCAAATAGGTCATACTGATTTTAGGTAAGATACAACAATGGATTTTTAACTCATTGTTTCATAAAATTACTTCTGCACTCCCTTGTGTGTGTGTCTTTCTGGTAAATAGCTCTTGTGAAACGTGACAGTGATAACATCAGACACTTCAGTGAATCCTGCTGCATTCAAATAGTTCTGAGTCTTCTCTACAAAAAAGCAAAGATGTTTAGGAATGTGGGTCTGTGATATTTGTTTTGCTTGAACCGTGTTTGAGACGTGCAGTCCCAAGCAGGACTCTTAAGTGTAAATGCAGTACCTATTATAAACAAAAATAACGGAATAGCGAGGTGTCTGTGTTACTATCAGTGACAGTGACCAATGCTAGCAATTTTTGTAAGTACTATGAAAAAAGTCCCACTGTGATTAATATTTCATAATCTGACTATGAAGGTACTTTATTCCTGATTTCCATTAATTTACTGACGCTTTAAAGATGGTACCCTGCTACTCCGATTACTTGGCTTTCATATTATCTCTTATAAGTAAATAAATATTTGTATAATATGTTTTGACTTTATGAGTTGGATTTCTTCCACTATAACTTAGAAGAATAATAAGGTATTTTTCTGTAGCTTGAGGCCTTATTTTTATTAGAAAATGGTTTTGTTCCTATTTGAAGACTTTTTCTTCTTCCTATTTGCTTTGGAAGTTTTATACTCTTCTGTTACGC
This sequence comes from Pitta sordida, assembly GCA_013390025.1. Classification (NCBI taxonomy): domain Eukaryota; kingdom Metazoa; phylum Chordata; class Aves; order Passeriformes; family Pittidae; genus Pitta; species Pitta sordida. The sequence continues at coordinate 83,735 of WEKX01021867.1, read as the reverse complement.
AGAAAGAATAATCTTTATATTATTATTGTTGCTGTTGTTATTCGAAACAGTTTTACGAGAAGCTCTCAGAATGAGGACAATCTTATTTACCCAGCAGTAAGGTTTGTTCTTGTCTGGAAACCTCAACTTCTGCTCTTGTAAAAGTCTTCCTCCTCCTAACAAGACCCTTTCTTGGAGAAATACCATATGATCCATATTGGCAAAGGACCCTGAAAAAATCTTCAATTTATCAAAACAGACCACCAGAGATAGATGTAAGAATAGGAAAAACAAATGTTATTTGCCTAAAAATCAGACCTCTTGGAAATGTAACCCCCACCCTGTTTGCTCCAAACCTGACAGGTCAGGGCAATTAAATAACCCTTCCCTAAAGCAACGTCTTCCTTTTCTCATACCGCACAGCTGATGTACAACTGTATCATTGCATAGTGATGCACTCAGCCTCTACTCTGATGCTCCCTGATTGCAAGGCTGAGCTGTTTCTGTACAGGCATAATTTAATCCTAACACTGCAATAAAAGATTTTGTGCTATTAAAGATTGGCTGAAGAGCAGAGTGGCATGTAGCAATGTCCTGATGAAGATACAGATTCAGTGTGCAGATCTATAGTGAGTGGGGTGAGAGGCAGCAATTCTCAGTGATGTTTTGAATGGGACAGAGCAATACAGGGAATGTACAGAAACACCACAATTCAGCCAGGAAAGAGTTACTGTCTACCTGCCTAGTGTATGACTCATGTCTGGAGCTAAAGCTGGACTCTTTCACTGGGTTATGAAAAACAAGAGGAAAAACTGTCTGGAAAACTGTTGCATCATTTTGTTAGAGCAATAAATTATTTTCTGAGAGTAGGACCTGAACCAGCACTGAGTGTGGTACTGGTCCTTCCATCCAGCAGAGCCAGAAGCACGCAAGAATGACTGCAGGTTCATAGAGAGCATACAGGACATAGACTTCAAGAGGGGATGGGGAATGACTTTTTTCTATGCAGAGGACAGATTTATACATGACAATGTATACATCAGGATAATGTTTACACTCCAATCATAAACAAATGGAGAAATTTTACCTCATATTTCTGGCTGTGAACATTTTATATGCTTCAATGACCTGAACAGTATTTACATAGTAAAGCTCAGCCCCTTCAGCACATACATGCCTCTAAAACCTTTGAAGATTTCTGCAGAAGTGACCATGTCTGTTCTCAATATAGGTAAAGGGAGCATATGTGTGCATCAAAATGCCATCAGTAGCATCAGTCTTATACTTTAATCTCATTGTATCTTCTTTGCTGCTTAGGCCTCCCTTTCTTATAATGGTCAGGTAGGTCTAGGAATTCAGCATTAAAATCTCCCCAGTTTGATCAAATTATCAGAATTCTTCTTTTTCGTATGTTCTCTTCAATCTGTCTGCATAAACGGCATGGTCTCTCCTGCCTTTCTCTGTTGTGTCCTTGTCTCAATCATCTAAGTAACATGGGTTGCTCAACCCTTCAGAAATCCTGTCATAAGTGTCTGGCAGCTGAAAGGGTCTGTTAGTGACTAGATCTTGTACAATATGGGGACAGTAACCACTATGGGTTTTGCTGGGCTATTATTCTCTGCATCACCAACATCAGCATCCTGAGATCAGACAGCATCCCTGCAAAAATCTTCTGTTACTTGTACAATAATGACTTTTTGATCAAGCCCTCTCCCTCAGAGAAGTTCACTAGGTTAACAAATACAACTTATATACTCAAGGTTGTTCTTATACCACCAGCTGAATTGGTCCAGCTCTTACTCTTACTATTATTGCTATTATTTATGCTATTACTTGTGTTACTAGTAATAGTATTTCCCATTATTTTAGGAGCATATATATTATGAGTTCTGTTTCCAGCAAATGCTGAAGACTACTTCAAAGCAAAAATTACCCAAAATTTAGAGTCACTTTTAAAGTGCGGGGAGGTTGCCGCCAGGTGGGTGTGGACCTCTTCTTTCAGGCTGACGACACCAGAACAAGAGGACATGGCCTTAAGCTACGTCAGGGGAGGTTTAGACTGAATGTTAGGAAGAGGTTTTTCACAGAGAGAGTGATCGCTCATTGGAAAGGACTGCCCAGGGAGGTGGTGGAGTCGCCGTCCCTAGAGGTTTTTAAGAGAAGACTGGATGAGGAGCTTAGTGACATGGTCTACCTGGGGGGTGTTGGGCTGGATGGTCCTGTGGGTCCCTCCTGGCTTGGAGTGGCCTGTGCGCCTGTGAGGGAACTAGGTTTATGTTCACCACTCTGGGATGTGCTTTCGATCTCTGTACGGGCGTTAGATGGTGAGTTGGACTAGATGATCCTTGTGGGTCCCTTCCAACTTATAGTATTCTGTGATTCTGTGATTCTTTGACCTAAAGAACAGTGTTGAAGAAATTGCTTCCAAAAGATGGGGCATCACATTGGCTAGAAATGAAAGTAATGAAGTTATTACCTTTGTCAGGCCAACCAAAAGGGAAGCCCATAGCAAACTAAGAGATTAGTTGATATTAGCAGAGGCAGCCTCTCTTGTGTGGATGTAATTACTCAAACGAGGACCTTTTCATTGGGAAGGCCCAACACAGACAGATCGATGTTGCTTCTGTGGTAGAATGGTAACTACACATTTAATCTGCCAACAAATCTGTGTATCTGTATCAGTTGTTATTGTAATTCATCATGTCCATTCAGAGTTTAATGAGGCAAGTTTCACATGAAAACTAAATCTTCATCTCTCTTCCCATTATGTTTTATTTCCTGCTTTTCCTTTCAATGACTTTGTCTGCCTCAGATTTCAACACCTCTGTCAAGAAGTCTGCAATACCTCAGGTTTAATATTATTTAACCTTTCAAATATAACTACAGAGGTATTAGGTTTAGCTCACTAGGCTTGTCCAGGCAACTATACGTAATGACTGTAGGTTTGCAGCTGTCCAGTTGACCAATAGCAACCAAATAATTCTGCCTTTAAAAAGGAGGAACACACTCTAGCAATGCAAATTTATTCTGACACATCTTCTATAATCTTTAAAACTCCACAAATGAGAGGAGAGCAAGTAGGGAAAAAACTATTTATTTATTTATTTATTTATCTTTTCAAAGTGAGGAAATTGGTTTGAAGGAAAGAACATGACTTGAAAATTTACATAGAAAATAACCAAATCCAGAAACCTTTTATTAAAAAAAAATATGTTTTGAAAACCTTTGGTAATTTTTTATTGAATGAGTTATATTTATACTTTGCTATATGCAGGAACTCAAGTTTCAGACTGCCGAACTCAAGTTTCAGACTGCCAAGAACACAGGATGGGATCATGTGTTTATTGGCTGGTTTACCCTTCAGTACAACAACGTCGTTATTGAAGCATTTGCTTTTGAAATGGTTCAGTGTATCCTATTCAACCAATGCTGGTTAATGTAAATGGCTCAGTCTGCCCACACATGTCACTCACAAAATTCCAGACACTGTTCCTCCCTTTCTACACGGTGTTTAGCATTATTCAGGATATTACATTTTTTACAGCATTTTAAGGCATAAAATTCTGCTCTGTTCTGTTTCTCTGAAGTCTTATATTTGTAATGAAATTCTGAAGATTCTAAACAAAAGTCTAAATAGTTTGAAAATTCATCCAATATTGAAGAATTTATTCTTATAATTTTTTTTCCTGAGTTTGACAATTGACTAGGCATTTTGTTCATGATTTGAGAAATGGAGGTTCAGCTCTCTGCTTTGCTGCAGAATTTTTTATATTACTTTAGGCAAATCAATTAGCTGTGGTAAAAAATGAATATACAACTACATGTATATATATATATATAACTAAATAATAGAAGGAAATTAAAATGAATTGAGACTAATTATACAAAAGATAATGATATACATATATTATACAGACACAAAAATAATACTGTAACAGTTAGCAATATAACCATGCTATATACAAGACTAAGAGAAACAAAGATGAGCACTGAGAAGTCATTTGAGTACTAATCTCTAAAAAATTATTGGTAATCAAAGAAGTCTTATCTTTCGAGATTAACTGCATCAAAATGAGCTGAGTTCTTATGAAAACTGCAATGTAATTGATAGTCTGAGTTACCACCTTTGTCACCTGCTGAAACAGGTGTTTTCAACTGGTCCATGTAAGACCGTGCAAATTGTTTGACCCAATATTGTTGATATTTCTGTTTTCAAATAATCAAGAAACTCATCCAAAGTACTCAAGACACTGCAAAACTCATTCATTGAAATAATAATCTCCACACTAAGCACTCTGCATCTCCTGAGTCTGAACTCCAAGGATAGGATTCATCTCTCCAACTGTATTAGGAATAGTATAGTCAGTAGGACTAGGGAAGTTATCCTTCCCCTGTACTCAGCGCTGGTCAGACCACATCTTGAGTACTGTGTGCAGTTCTGGGCTCCCCAGTTTAAGAAGGATGTTGAGCTGCTTGAGAGGGTCCAGAAAAGGACGACAAGGATGGTGAAAGGACTGGATGACAAGCCCTATGGGGAGCAGCTACGGGAACTGCGATTGTTCAGCCTGGAGAAGAGGAGGCTCAGAGGTGACCTCATTGCTGTGTACAGCTACCTGAGGGGAAGTTGGTGCCAGATGGGTGAGGATCTCTTCTCTCAGGCTGATGACACCAGAACGAGAGGACATGGCCTTAAGCTACGTCAGGGGAGGTTTAGACTGAATGTTAGGAAGAGGTTTTTCACAGAGAGAGTGATCGCTCATTGGAATGGTCTGCCCAGGGAGGTGGTGGAGTTGTCATCCCTGGAGGTGTTTAAGAGAAGACTCGATGAGGAGCTCAGTGACATGGTCTAGTTGATGGGGAGTTGGACTAGATGATCTTGTGGGTCTCTTCCAACTCAGAATAACCTGTGAACTGTACATACCTTTTGAGTAAGTTTTGCTAAGCTGCTTTCTGGTTGATTTAAAGACACAGGATCTCATGCTGGAAAAGTTTTCTGCATCTTCTGTCTGCTCTTTTTGAGGGGTAATTCCAGGCTCAGACAGAAAGCCTGTATTTTAGATACGTAAAGTAAAATTAATGAAATCCCATGTTGTCCTTGCATACAGATGAGAAAAGAACAGCTGGAGCCTACCACCAATACATTTGTAACTGCCCTGCACAGACCTGAAAAAAGCCATAGAGTTTGTTTACTTCTGCTGCTGAAGTCTCATGGAAAACTCTTTCAGATGTTTTAACTGATGCTCATGGGATACTCTAAGTGGCAGAAATGTTACTAGAGAACAACAAAAACAGCATCTCAAAAAAGCTGCTTTGCTGCCTCTTGTGTATCTCATTTTGACATTGCGTGCTAAGTCATTGTTGCAACTCTTGTAGCATCTGTTTTATCTGAAGATATCATAATACTTTGTGACAATTGTTTCAGTTCATGAGCACTGAGAACAGATTTTCCCATTTTATTTGAAGCACTGTGTATTTGGAATTACTGTTGTACTAGAGAAAAACCTCCTAGGCACTGGAAAGTAGTCATGTGGCCTCTCCTTTACATCTTTTCTCCAAGAGAATGTGTCTACAATTTCAAGGTGAAAGACTGTTAAGCCAAGCAAACAAATTCCATCTAATCTGACAAACACCAAGAGAGGTACAAGGACATCCTTTAACACGCCAGAAGGTTTACTTCCAGGCCTCATCCAGATCTCTGGTCAAATGCAGCCATGTCAGTTAATTTACAAAGCAAAATTTAATTTCAGTATCGTGACTTTTTAAAAAATAAAATATGTTCAACAAGTTTAATTTTTTAAAATCTTTTCCAAGCCTTAAGGGTCTTACTCTTTTTCCTTTTTTTTTTTTTTCCATGAAATGCATTTGTTTAGGTGACAGTTCTGTGAAATTGATAAAGGACTGAAAAGATACACAAGTGGGAACAGGCAGAAAGGACTGTCTTTTCAAGCACAGTTGATAAAATTGAAGAAGAATATAGGAGTGAGTTTTTACTAGCTAGTTGCTCAGCGAAACTCTCTGCAATTCTTTTACATTAATTTTCAGTCAGATAAGGAAACTAGCCGTGGTTCTGGCAACATAAAGTCTCAGAAAGATCCCTCAGTGCAAAATGTGTTGCAGCTTAATCTTGTTCTCACCAGAGTCAGTGTTAGACTGCTAAAGACCACAGGGATGTGATAGAATGGGTTTGTTATGCGGATGGCTATTCCATAAACATGCTCAAAATATTATTTCTCCCTGTAAAGGGAAACCCTACTGAAGGAAATGTGACAGAGTCTTCTGTTGATTTCAAACAATAAAAGGTTTCCTCCATCTGTCTCCAGTGACTCTTCTTCTGTGTGCATTTTCAGTCTTTTCTAGAAGTGAAAAGAGTGACTTTTTGTTTATCTTAAATTTAGCTGAGGTCATTCCTTAGGCCTTTGTAATATCTTTGAAATTCTGTACCTAAGTAAAAACATAACATGAGTTCTGATTCTTGAAACAAGAACAAACAAGGAAATCTTGATTTCTAAAGTAAACCTATTCAGCAACATATTCCTACACAAGGAACTAAGTTTCTGGTGTTTCCACTGAATTTCAGCTGAGCTCCTTTTGGCTGCTGTGTTTGTTTTCAAATACTGTGTTAAACTTCTCTTTGTTGGTTCTGTAAGCATTAAAGGAATGCAAATAATGAAGAATAATGAAAATTATCTGTCATTCCCTAAAAACCTTTATGAAGATCGTTTTGGTGAAAATGGCTGTAAATAAGTCTCTCAGAATAACATCCAGCATCCGGAATATACCCAGGGACTGTCTCAGAGGAGGAACATTTTCCATAAACTCTTTAGTGAGGTCTCAATAGCTGTTTTCTCTTTAACAGAACACTGTACCACTGTCTTCAAAATTAAATCAGCTTTCATTAAGCCTGAGATTTTACACTTCTTTTATTGTCAGACTGAAACTCTATTTTCTATATATAAAACATTGTTATTTAGAATAAGAACTGGATCACTATTTTCTATAAAGTAAGTCCCAGTTATAAAATTCTACATATGCATATAGCTGTTATATTATTTCTTGGTCCCATGGGTGAAAAGCTCTCCACAGACCCTCAACAAAGCAACTCACAATCAGTTTTTGAAAGACAAAAATATTGACTGCAGCCATTTAAATAGTTAAATTTTATATATTAAGCCTATCAAGAACCTATAGGTTGAGCTTGATCTAAGGATGATTTTCAACTATGACTCTCTTCAGTACGGTTCAAGGGACAGATGGTAAGTTTCATTGCAAGGTATTTCTTTCTCCCACATCTCAATTGTGAAAATATTTTGTCCTCCACAAAGTGATCATTTGCTGGTTTGAAAGTTGATTCTGTTCTTAACATTGCTAGAACAGCTCCTAAGCTGTATGGAGGAAGAGCTTAAATTTAGTAGCAATAATTGGGAGAAAAGAAAAATATCTAGCTGGTCACATTTCACTTGGAAATGTCTCGATTTCGTAGAGGATGCTGAATGTTTTGGAGGAAAAAGTTTTGTTATTCTAGAAATTAAAGTATTTTAAATTACTATAGGCAATGCCAGTCTCCCAAAATGTTACTGTCAACACCCAGGCAACTTGTTCTGTACATAAATTCATGGCAGAACATCAGAGCAATTTATAAGGGAAGTAAACATCCTCCTCCCTTATACACTATCCTTCAGCAAACTTGAATTCACAAAGAACTCTTTCAAGTTTTCTGCTACATAACCTTCTGTAAGGTGCCTGAAATGTCTGAAAAACTCTGAAAATATCTCCTTTCTATTATCTTATAACTCTGTGGATAAATGCGTGGAATATCAATTTTCTTGGATTTTAGACACTCGTTTTGAGTCCCAACAGGGATATACTTCTTTTACATGTGTTAATTTCTTAGTCCGTTTGTTGGTGGTTTTTTCCCCTGCAATTATTGACACTGAATTTCAGCTATTCCTTCAAAGCAGTATAAAAAATATGTTTTGTATCAGTTCTGGCTGATACTTTTTGTGTCAATTGAAGAAACATTTTGCATTTCATGGACATTAATTACAATCTACAGACAGCCTCCCCAGAAACTTGTGACACAAAAAATGTGAAAGATCTGATTTCTCCCAATATCTTTGGGCTGCTGTATTAACAGCTGTGATAATAACTTCTATGCCTTGTTCTTACTAGTTAAGCTTCCATTGTATAACCTTACTGAAAAGTGGTCTATGATTGATATAACTGCTACTCAGGAAGACCTTTGGTGACTGAGTCAATGCCTCTGGCATGAGGAGGGTTCAGAACCTTCTCTGAGCAGGAAGTTGGATTAGATGATCTCTGAAAGACCCTTCCAACCCCTTTCAAACTTCCTTGGTTCTCTGAACAGTGAAAAGACCCATCAAAGGAATTGAACCATGAGATTTAGAGAAATAAAGTAGAGGGGAAATTCACAACTGGCTATACACCTAATGAAGAAGGAAATAAAAAATAACATCCCGGTTTTGATATTTAAGAAATAGCATCGTATTCAAACACGTACCTGAAACTTCCCAAAATTTTACTACTGTTTTTGACTACTTCCTTTTTTGCAACTTATGTTTAATTTAATAAAAAAACAAAAAGAAGCAATGGAGAAAAACCCATAGTAATGACTTTTCATAACACAGAACTAGCTTCAATGCAATATTATTATCTTTTAACAGGACACCATTTCAATTATTGCTCTTAAAATCTTAACTTACAAACAATAGTATTTTAAATTGCTGATGACAATTTTCATTTTTTTTCTTGATATCTTGTTCTGCAGCAAGCTAAGAAACATATAAGGACGGTATAAGAATTTTAATAACATATACACACTTTTTTTGGTTTTAGGGGGTTTTTTTTGTGCATCTTAAAATGTCGCTTCAACGTACTTAATATAAAAAGTAACCATCTGTAATTTTAAACGCAGTCTTAAACTGTGTCAGGGGAGATTTACACTGGACATTAGAAGGAACTTTTTCACAGAGAGGGTGATCTCTCAGTGGAATGGGTTGCCCAAGGAGGTGGTGGAGTCACCATCCCTAGAGGTCTTTAAAAAAAGGTTGGATGATGTACTTGGTGGCATGACCTAGATATTAGGGTAGTGTGTTATAGGTAGGATGGTCTGTTGGTAGCAGGATGGCAACAGGTTAGGTAACAGGTTTGGCTAGGTTAGGTAATAGGTGATAGGTTGGACTTGATGACCTCTATGGTCTTTTCCAACCTTACTGATTCTGTGATTCTGTAAAGAGAGAATACTTGTATTGTTCTTCTATTGTCTCTTCAGTAATGATATTTTACTATAGACTTCAAATCCTATAAGCTATTTTGGGAGTATGAGATTCTGTTTACTTAAAGGACATTATTTTACCAGAAATTATATACACGTATTCAATGATATTTGATTTTAGCCCTGAAAATAAATAGAAATATATAAAAATCATTCACTATAGAAGATGACTGAGGGTGAAATGACTTCTAAATTCAGAAAGAATACTTATATAAAAACACAAAATGAAGTGCTGACTTAACTGCATTTCTTAATGCAAAATAAAATTATTATTCTTCATAGCATCACTCTATCATATGAAGTCAAAGAGAGGCTTATTTAATCCTCTAATTTTTTTTAATCTTAGTAAATTGAATTATGATTACCCTGTTTAATACTGCATTACCTAAATAATAGGAGTCTTCTAAAAAAAATCCAACATGACAATAATACATATCAAAGACCTGAAATCCAAAAGGAACTCTTCTGGATATTTAGTCTTGTAAGAGATGAAAGATGTAGTCTTGTAGAGATCTAAGATTTAGGTAAGCAAAAACTGGTGTGTAAATATCTATTGTCCTGTTTACAGGTTAGTGAACATAACCTAATTCTGAAAAGGTTTCTTTGAGTCCCTTACTGAGCTAATGTGTTTAAAGGATAAAGAGACTTTCTGTGATAACTCAAGTGTGTAACAAGTCCTGCTATCCTGGGCTTCACTCCAAGTGTAGATTGCAAAATTGTGAAGGTGCAATCATGCTCTGAGAGAAGTGAAAGAAACCTGTCATGTCATGAGGGCCATCAAGAGGATGAAATGGGATCTCCAGGAAACTTTATGAATGAGTTGCTTCTTGATTCTTTATGGTGAAACACAGAAAGAAAAATACATCAGTTTAAGTTGGACCCTGCCCAAGATGTTTCTCTATATTTTTAATCAAAATGGAAAAATATAATTCATTTCAGGTTCAGGAAAACAAACCAAAGAAATTCCCCAGCATGCTGGGGAAATAACTTTCTTTCACTCTTTTCTGAAGACATAGTTCACTATTGAGGACGCCTTGTTATGACATTATTGTATTACTAGGGGTCTGTCTGGCCCCTCTTAAGCTGGAGGGTTGAACCAGGTGACTCTCATCCAGAGCACTGGTGAGGCCACACCTCAAGTATTTTGTTCTGAACCCCTCATCTCAGGATGGACATTGAGGTGCTGGAGAGAATCCAGAAAAAGGCAACAAAGCTGGTGAAGGGTTTGGAACACCTGTCATATGAAGATTGGCTGAGGGAGATGGAATTGTTTAGGCTGGAGAAGAGGAGGTTCAGAGTTGACCTTATTACTCTCTACAATTCCCTGAATTGAGGTTGTAGAGAAATGGGGTTTGGCCTCTTCTCTCACACAACTAGTGGCAGAAGAGGACACAGTCATAAGCCGAACCACAGAAAGTTTAGACTGGATATTAGGAGGAATTTCACAGAATCACAGAATCACAGAAAATTATGAGTTGGAAGGGACCCACAAGGATCATCTAGTCCAACTCACCATCTAATACCCATACAGCGACCGAGGGCACATCCCAGAGCATAATAACAACCTAGATGCCTCACAACCTAGCAGGCCACTCCGAGCCGGAGGGGGCCCAGGGTCATCCAGCCCTCACCCCCCAGCTAGACCAGCTAGACCATGTCACTAATCTCCTCGTCCAGTCTTCTCTTAAACACTTCCAGGGATGGCGACTCCACCACCTCCCTGGGCAGCTTCACAGAAAGGCTGATTAGACAATGGAACGCACTGTCCATGGAAGTGTTGGAGTCACTGTCCCCAGATGTGTTTGAGGGAAAATTGTACATGGCAGTGGTGGTCTGGTCTAATTGATGTGGTGGTGTTTGGTCATAGGTAGGACTCAATGATCTCAGATGTCTTTTCCAACTTAATTGATTCTGTTTTCCTGTGTAAGTGGAATTGAGCTACCTAAACACAACTGTCTAATTTAGCTATTTTAAGTTTCTACCTGCTTTTCCAGAAGAGCACATTTACCCTGTAAACTCTGAATCCAAATAGTCAACAGACAAGTTAGATATGCTGTAAGATCACAATGAGCTCCCAAAATCTTAGTTATCCATCATGGGTATCATTAACAAGTCTGTAACCTCACATTTTATTTCCCTCCATTCAGTCTGGGTTTTAATGACTATTCAAGATAAACAAATACCATAGGGGACATTGAGGTCAATCTCTCATTAAATTACTGACAGAATCTTTACCAGTTACTAGAATATATCTATTACTACTTTTTCTCTGACCAAGTTAAAATGAAGTCTTAAAGGAAGTAGTATTTTGATGAAAGAGGAAGAGTGATAGGATAGTTTAAAGCTACAAATGATCTTCCTCTCTATGGTTGTGTAAGAGCAACTGGTTTATATCCAGAACACAGAACTTGACAACATTAGATTTTATGGTCCAGCAGCTTTACTACCTGACTTTCTAAATTTTACTGCAATTTGAAAGCACTTGAAGGTGTTAAACAATCATATTCTTGGCTTCCTTATTCGGTAGCAAAAAGATGGCTGACACTTAACCAAAGTTTTCTGCCAAATGAAAATTTCTCTAGCATTTGATGCCTTTAAAGTTGTTTTTTTTTTTTTATTTTTGATTTTGGGGTATGTATTGCATGATATTTGTTTGGATGTAGTGGGTTTTTTTGGGGAGGGAATTTGTTTGCTTTTTTGTTTTCCCCCCCAAGATAGTTAGTTCATAGGCTACAAGGGAGTTTTCCACCTGGTATTATTTCTTCTTTGCTGAGTATGCTGTACAGTATATTGAAATCAGTAGAATATTCATATTGACATCACAGGATTAAGTCTCATTAGTATATAACCAGTTATTTTTAATGTAAGCATAGCGACTAGCAATCTTATCAGAAAAGAAATTACATTCCAGAAGACATTTTTTTTAGTGTCCGAAAATATTAAACATGCGGCTTCTTTACAAAGCACCTGGAAATGCAATTTCTGTAATTAATTATTTAGTATTTTTTTAATTCCATAATCAAATTTGATAGAAAGTAAAGAGACACATTATATATCGAGAAAAATTGAGTCAGAGCAGACTATCACTAAAAAATTAACGCATTGCTAGAACAAAGTCCCTTATGTTAGTTTTTTTCCAGATACTTCTGGGGAAATTCCTAGCTTTCAACTTTCTTCCTCTTTTTAACCTGTCAAGACCAATTTCAGAGATGTACACAAGCATAATTTGAAGTGCAATTTCTTTTGCACTAGAAAGTAAGATTCTCTACATTATCTATTTAAGTGAGTCTGAAAATTAATCATATCACGTATATTTGCTCAAAGGTACAAACACTTCATAACTCCACCATTCAAATTAAATGATTCATAACAATTATAAATTATTTTTGCAAAGTACCATAACTCCTTTAAGTTAATCATGTGAAGCCTTGTTTCAAAGTACTTTCACATAGTATTTATCCATGACATATCCTGCTAAAATAGTGAAAAAAACCCCTATGATCTCAACAACTTCTAACATCAGTTGATGTTGGATGTACTAATTCTGATTTCACAGAATCACAGAATCTCAGAATCAGTAAGGTTGGAAAAGACCATAGAGGTCATCAAGTCCAACCTATCACCTATTACCTAACCTAGCCAAACCTGTTACCTAACCTGTTGCCATCCTGCTACCAACGCACCATCCTACCTATAACACTAGGTCATGCCACCAAGTACATCATCCAACCTTTTCTTAAACACCTCTAGGGACAGTGACTCCACCACCTCTTTGGGCAGCCCATTCCACTGAGAGATCACCGTTCTCTGTGAAAAAGTTCCTTCTAATGTCCAGTCCATCTCCCCTGACGCAGTTTAAGACTGTGTCCTCTTGTTCTATCATTTGTAGCCAGAGTGAAGGGACCGACACCCAGCTGGCTACACCTCCCTTTCAGGTAGTTGTAGAGAGCGATAAGGTCTCCCCTCAACCTTCTCTTCTCCAGACTGAACAACCCCAGCACTCTCACTCTCTACAGCTGGGTGTCAGTCTCTTTCCCTTTAACATCCACCGGTCCCGTGAGAGAGTGGCAGTGCTGCCCATACGGTCCCAGACAGAAGCCTCCTCCTGGCATAGCGACAGCTGCGCCCTCCCAGCACACAGCTTGCCTCACTTTCATGGGACAGTTTCTTGGGTCAGAGACAGGGCACGGTGCTGCCATTGTGAGCCCCCTCTCTGCAGGGAGGGGTGAATCCCGCCCCACAGGCACCTTGGCACCGCCCCTCGGCAGAGCAGATTTACTGCACATGTGTCAGGCAGCTAAGCTCGTGGACCGCTGAATCATAATTGCAAAAAATTTGCTTCGCAAATGGGTGGGGTCGTAATGGAGAAATTGCGATGCAGCGGGGATTCACTGTACATCGAATGAGCTGTTTAGATTAATAATACTCCAGTATCCTGGTACCTAAACTAACTGGAATCATTGGAGGTTATGGCATTAGGTCAAGCTGGGGAAGAATTAAGGACTAGATCCAAAAACAGGCTCATGACAGAGGTAAGCTTCACACATTATGTATAGAAATGTGATGAAAACAGAACTTATTATGGTGCTGCACTCACATGGATGCAACTAATGATGCTTTTGGGGCATGACCTGGATGAAGTTCTTGAATTAGCTTCCATTGCAAAGCCATTTTAAGCTTCAGTGTAAAGTAACTAGAGGATCTGAGTATGACTCTTATTATTTGATATGACAGAGAAGTAACATAAGAAATGAAAACTAAGTTTCACAGCTGGATGCAACTAAAATATTAATAAGAGATATATAATTGGAGAACATGTAGAATGTTCTCGTAATATATGATGGGTTTAATTGTTTCTTGAATTTTATTTATCAATACATTTCATCTGCTTCAATAAAACTTGCATGAAGAGTTTGAAATCTAAAGGTGTCCTGTAAATCTAACCAAAATTGACCTAGCCTGTCCCAGAGTGGGATTCATTCCACCATCCTAGAATTGCACACTTGGATATTATTACCTAAGTCTGACATCCCATGATCTCTTTTCAGTTGAATAAGAAAAGTGGGGATCTCCAGGAAAGATTCAACTTTTATCCTCAAATAGGATAAAATTAGCCAGGTATATGGCAGTCTGTATCTGCCTCTTTTTCTCCAGTCCTAAATGAAATTCTTGTCTACAAAGATTAAGCTTGGATGCATGTTCTGGCACTTCCAGGGTTCATTTTATCTGATCTGTGTTAGATGTCTTCTTTTGAGTGAGATGAACCGTGCCCTGCAAGTACCTACTTCACTCCATTGACTATAAACAAGACCTAAATGACTCCTTCTGTACGATGTTAGGTTTAGCCAGATGATTCCCACATATTGTCTACTGTAGCACACATAGCTGGAGGCAAAGTTAGATCATTTCAGAATAATGAGCATCCCAGTTGTTTATATAGCCTCTCTAGGGCGATATATATAACTTAGCATTTATTGAAGATGTTCTGATATATATTATCATCCAAACTGGCAGTAAGATCAAGGGAGAGCAGAGATACCCTAAATCACATTTCATATTTCTACTTCTGGACAGTTTTTAGAGCAGGTCACATTCATTGCATTCATTCTTCATGAGATGCACGTCTGAACACAGGATAAATCTTATCCTAACCCACATTTTGTCACAGGATAAATTCAATGTTGTGTGCCAGACCCAAGTTTGATGGCATTCAAGTCTGCGGAAAACAAGGATGATTTTGGGCAAGTTTGGGCAAGTTTTAGTTATAGCCTAGATAATAGAGATGTAAGTTTATGGTGTTTTGTGAGGTGAAGGGAAATTTTAGAGAAAATCAGAGAGAATTGCTTGTGAAAGCCATCAAAGAGCAGTCTAACCATTAGCTACTTATTTTCACAGTTTGGTAACACTGAGCTGCTAAGGAAGCTTGAGTCATTAATGTAATGTAATGTAATGTAATGTAATGGCGTTTTGTGCTTTTTTGCTTCCCCTTCCTCATTAACTTTGTCCGTAGCTCTTGAAGCAGCATAAAAGAAAGCAGTATGATATTCATATTAGGCAGACAGAAACCAGAAGGCATCAGAATATTTCCTAAGGATAACAAACAGGCTCTGGAAAATTCAGAATTGCAAAACCTGTTTTTTTAAGCCCTAGGCCAAGCTTCTTTACATGAAACAGCACCCCTTGCACAGGAACTAAGATGAAGTATGTGGACATGCATTCGAGCATGCCTATATCATCAGGATGTTGACATGACAGCATTTAAATTTCTAGACTAAATTATATTCCATTTCCTTTGCAAGGTGTCATAAAAGTTGGTAGAGAATAAGTTTTCAGGCAAGGAATTTGCTTTCAGTGATGTAGAAACCAAATATATCCCTGAAAATTTGTATTGGTTCCAAGGGCAAGCAGATCCCAATGTTGCTAGCTGGCCTCAGTTGTTGCTGACCAGTGCTCAATACATTGCATGAAAAAATTCGCAGCTGTAGGCTACAGCCTAAATAATTTTTTCTTGATATTACATATGTAGGCTTAGATACAAAATACTATAATGTTGTGACTTGACTCCTCATTTTAGCTGGCAGTGTTCAAAAGCAGATAGTGAATGAAACCCCAGCTAAAATTATGTGTTTAGAAATGAGTTGCTAATGAAAAAATAAATAGAGGTCCAACTGAGAGCATACTCTCTTACAGGCAGGTAGAAAGACAATTACTCTCTGAAGAATGAAATCATTCAAATAAGAAATATAGGTTGTGAATCATGTAGTACAGTGGTAATAAACTCAGAAAATTACTCAGTAAAGGAAGAAAATTTGAATAAACTATCTGTATTCATGCTGCTCCAAAGCTTCAGTCTTAACCATTCAAGAGGTTTGTATTTCACTTTTAGAGATTGCTGAACTAGTTAAAGGAGTCTGGAAAAGCGTACTTAAGTGTGCTTTAAAAATGAGAGCTTGTCTGTGTCAAGCATGGAGTCTATGGAGACTTGGAAGGACCGTGAAACTGGCTCTGAGGAGAGGCCACCTTGAACTGTGTGTACTATGTGTTGACCCCAGACTGCAAACAATCCCAGCACTGTCAGTGACATCTGAGCCAATCCTGGTGGAAGAGTACTGTGAACTGGGCTTGGCTGGGGCTGTAATACTTCGTTGCTTCCATGACTTGCTTGGGGTACAGTAAAGCAATCATGAGATGTTAACTGTGTTCTACTTGTCTATACATCCTGGAGCAGCTCAAGGGAGATGAACAGAGGATTGCCCTGTTCTCAGGGCTTGGCTTCTATTTTAAGACGTTGTCATTAAAAAGTCATTACAGAATCACAGAATCACAGAATCAGTAAGGTTGGAAAAGACCATAGAGATCATCAAGTCCAACCTATCACCTATCACCCGTTACCTAATCTAATCTAGTCAAACCTGTTACCTAACCTGACCTGTTGCCATCCTACTACCAACACCTCATCCTACCCTAATATCTAGGTCATGTCACCAAGAACTTCATCCAACCTTTTCTTAAACACCTCTAGGGACGGCGACTCCACCACCTCCTTGGGCAGCCCATTCCACTGAGAGATCACCCTCTCTGTGAAAAAGTTCCACCTAATTCTATCTAAGTTAACTTAAAGTGCAGCTACATTGTCTTTAAATTAGGCTCACTTGCACTCATGGTCTGATTTGTGATTTTCGAGCCAAGTGAGTTGAATACCTTAACTGTACAGTACGTACAGCTAAAGCTTGACAGGGGACATGCTTGACTTTCCCAGAATACAGTTAGAATACAAACCAATACATGAGGAGTGGCATAATGAGGAACTTGAATGTGAGATTTAAAGTAACATCTAAGACTACAGGATAAAGCAGATCCATTCTTACATCTTATTTATCCCTTTTAGATTTATACATAATACTATGATATTATAAAATTTCATATCCATAATTGTTGTTATATGGAAGATTTTGATATATGTACTTTGCCTTAGAGATAAAATGTGATTATTATATGCAATTCAAAATATATAAAAATGTTATTTTATATCTTTTTAGGGTAGTGTTATGGTTTAGGGTTTTTTGCTGCTCTGGCAGCGAGGGGGTTAACAGCTCAGTTCTTGCCTGGGCCTCCGTGCTGCCATGGCATTCAAGGTTATAGAGATAGAGTTGTCTCTGTGAATAACATATTTGGGGGAGAATTAAAAAAACAACTCAGTAGCAATATGTAGGTGTCGGCTCAGAACCTGCGTTGGGAGGCTGAAAGCCCAAAGGCCCCCCCAGGCCCACGAGAGAAGGGGTAAGAACGTTCTTCCAGGCATCCCGCTGCTGCTCGTGAATTGGACGGACCATAGTAAGCCTATGGACTAAAGAGAGAAGGAACCAGTGATGCAGAATCCATCAAAGCCACGACTGAAGATGGAGATAAAGCTGAGAAAATCTGCGGATGTTTTTTGGAGCCCAGAAACAGATGCCTTGAGCTAGCTGAGAGCTCGATAGAGATCCTTTGGACAGACGTTTTGTGCATTGTGTTAGGAATCTGAACCATATACTTTGGGATGGGCTCATTATGACGCAGTAAAAGAGCCAGTACTTAAAAGCTGAATCCTGGCTGTGACTTTTCGGACAACAGAGAATTTCAGAAGAGCTGTCATCCCCAGGTCGAGATCTCACTTGGGAAAGGGTCATGTCATGAAAGACTTTTCCTCTCGTGAGAGAGAGAGAGAACTTTATGGAAGGGCAGAGAGATGGTTCCTACCCTGGATCTGGTCAGAAAACACCAACTTGCCTGGTTCACCCCTACCCTATGTTCCCCCTTTGTCTTCTGGTGAAAAAATGGAATATTAGATCTGTTGTAAGAGAAGGAGGGGTGGTGGGGAAAAGATTGCCTTTTAAACGATGCTTCCTTCACAGTTCTGATCTTGTTAGTTAGTAAATAAATCCTTTATATTCTTTACTTGTAGTTGCCTTGCTTTTTTGCCTGTGACCAGTTTTATTTTCCAGCTTTATATTCCAATTTTTCCTCCAGGAGAGGTTGTGGGTGAATCTAGCATCCCGCCATAAAAGCTGAACCACTGATTAAGTTTTTCCTTCTTTGAAGAAGAGGAAGAAATGCCAAGACTATCACCTTTTCAATGTTCTTCTGTAATATAGACATTAGATATAAAAGGAAGGGTTCTGCTCAGTTTACCAATCTTTCAGCCTCTTTTGTTACCATAGCTGAAACAAGAACTTAAAACTGGGTGTACATAGAGTGAGAAAGAGGATTCCTAGGTAAAACTGAAAATTTTGTTGCATGAAAAACCTGTAATGCAGATCTCTGAGAAAAGACTGATTGGTGGACCTGGACCTTAGACTTGATAGGAAAATTCTGCTACATCTGGAGAGAATTAGTGTAAATAGAAAAACAAATAGCTCACGTGTCTAATTCTCAGTGAACGTAATACTAACTAATAGCAGATGTTTTCCAAAAAGGGCCTATATCATCATTCTGTATAGAGGATTAGGATTGGAAATTTGGTGTTATTATGAACCAAGAAGTTCAAATCTGCTTTCATGACTTTCCTTTTTAATGGTGGAAGGAAGGGAATATGACGCAGTGTGTTCCTGAAGGTCTCTAACTAAAAAAGGCAGCCTGGAAATTGCAGTTGTAAGCAAATATATTTTCTTAATTCTCTCCGCTCATCTAAGTAATAACCATAAATTATGGAAATTTAAATTTGAATTTTTTTCTTCAGGTGTGACAAACTAATCCCAAGTCATTAAAATATTTGTGATTAATATATGCAATAATAATTCCATTAATTTTAGTGGCAATATGGTATGCATAACATCAAATACCAACACATTATTTATAGTTTACACTATTTTTGTAAATACGAGATGCCAAATCCAAATGGGCATATTGTAATTGTTGATTGGAAAAACTTACCAGAAAATCAATGAATCTGATTTAATGTGATTGAAAATATTCCACATTTTCTAAGATACATTTAGGACCTTGTTGTATTTGCTGCATTATGTAGCAAGGGTTAACGGGTAAGATCTACTTGATGCAAAACTATAGATTAAATACTTCTAAAGATCAAGCTGCACAATCAGTGAAAGTCCTTAATTCACCCAACCATCCACTCTAGATGCATCTGGCATGAGAACCTTCACATTATCCTGCCTGATGAACAGTGAAGAAGTTCACAGTAGTATAAANCAGTACTTAAAAGCTGAATCCTGGCTGTGACTTTTCGGACAACAGAGAATTTCAGAAGAGCTGTCATCCCCAGGTCGAGATCTCACTTGGGAAAGGGTCATGTCATGAAAGACTTTTCCTCTCGTGAGAGAGAGAGAGAACTTTATGGAAGGGCAGAGAGATGGTTCCTACCCTGGATCTGGTCAGAAAACACCAACTTGCCTGGTTCACCCCTACCCTATGTTCCCCCTTTGTCTTCTGGTGAAAAAATGGAATATTAGATCTGTTGTAAGAGAAGGAGGGGTGGTGGGGAAAAGATTGCCTTTTAAACGATGCTTCCTTCACAGTTCTGATCTTGTTAGTTAGTAAATAAATCCTTTATATTCTTTACTTGTAGTTGCCTTGCTTTTTTGCCTGTGACCAGTTTTATTTTCCAGCTTTATATTCCAATTTTTCCTCCAGGAGAGGTTGTGGGTGAATCTAGCATCCCGCCATAAAAGCTGAACCACTGATTAAGTTTTTCCTTCTTTGAAGAAGAGGAAGAAATGCCAAGACTATCACCTTTTCAATGTTCTTCTGTAATATAGACATTAGATATAAAAGGAAGGGTTCTGCTCAGTTTACCAATCTTTCAGCCTCTTTTGTTACCATAGCTGAAACAAGAACTTAAAACTGGGTGTACATAGAGTGAGAAAGAGGATTCCTAGGTAAAACTGAAAATTTTGTTGCATGAAAAACCTGTAATGCAGATCTCTGAGAAAAGACTGATTGGTGGACCTGGACCTTAGACTTGATAGGAAAATTCTGCTACATCTGGAGAGAATTAGTGTAAATAGAAAAACAAATAGCTCACGTGTCTAATTCTCAGTGAACGTAATACTAACTAATAGCAGATGTTTTCCAAAAAGGGCCTATATCATCATTCTGTATAGAGGATTAGGATTGGAAATTTGGTGTTATTATGAACCAAGAAGTTCAAATCTGCTTTCATGACTTTCCTTTTTAATGGTGGAAGGAAGGGAATATGACGCAGTGTGTTCCTGAAGGTCTCTAACTAAAAAAGGCAGCCTGGAAATTGCAGTTGTAAGCAAATATATTTTCTTAATTCTCTCCGCTCATCTAAGTAATAACCATAAATTATGGAAATTTAAATTTGAATTTTTTTCTTCAGGTGTGACAAACTAATCCCAAGTCATTAAAATATTTGTGATTAATATATGCAATAATAATTCCATTAATTTTAGTGGCAATATGGTATGCATAACATCAAATACCAACACATTATTTATAGTTTACACTATTTTTGTAAATACGAGATGCCAAATCCAAATGGGCATATTGTAATTGTTGATTGGAAAAACTTACCAGAAAATCAATGAATCTGATTTAATGTGATTGAAAATATTCCACATTTTCTAAGATACATTTAGGACCTTGTTGTATTTGCTGCATTATGTAGCAAGGGTTAACGGGTAAGATCTACTTGATGCAAAACTATAGATTAAATACTTCTAAAGATCAAGCTGCACAATCAGTGAAAGTCCTTAATTCACCCAACCATCCAGTTTTGTGAAGAAAACATCTGCTTAAGCACTCTAGATGCATCTGGCATGAGAACCTTCACATTATCCTGCCTGATGAACAGTGAAGAAGTTCACAGTAGTATAAAGAACATCTTTATGCAATTTCAAAGAAGAATGGCTAACTGATGTTTTAAATGATTATATGACAAAATGATTAGACTGAGCAGAGGTAAGCTACTTCCAGTGCCTGGCAGTGGAATGCAATTTCAATTCAACAGCAGCAGTGCTCTTGTGAGATTTCCAAAGGCAAGTACTTGAAAAAGATAAAGATCAAAGGATGGTAGAATAGGCAGTAGGAGTCTTGTAAATAAAATTCCAAATCTAGATGAGCAACATCCTTTGCTCTCAGCTTCTTGGCTTCCTTTCATTTCACCTAAAATACAGCTGCAAATATTTTCTATCTTGCTCTTTCCTTTTTTCCTTACATATTAAGTTCAAACTTCTCTTCCTGACTTCGAAAACTTCACAAGTCGACTCCTGGTTGTGCCACTGCCCTCCTCACCTCTTCCTCTCTCTGCAGCCTGACAGCTCAGCTTTACTGACTGCCTTCTTTGTCTTCTGAAATTACTGAACATTTTGCACCTTTTCTGCTATGCCACCCTGTAGTTCTGGAACAGTCTGCTGATTATTCCAGGGCAAACACCTCCTCTGCTTCTCTCAAACCCTTCTTTAAAAATCCTTCACATTTATGTCTTGGTATGTCAGGGAACATACCTTCTACCTTTGATTTGATATGTAGAGGAATAACTTCTGTGTATAATTTCTGGCAGCTCACAACCACTTAGAGAAAGAGATAATGAGGCAGAGTTCATGAATGGAAGTGTGCGGTGGGTCTCAGTATTCAGTAAACCACTGCAGCCCAGGAATGGAGGCAACTCCACGACTTAAAACAAGTGGATAAAAAAATCCAACCTGAAATGGTGTAGGGACACTTAGACAGTTTGTTTCACTCTTGATTTTATTGAATTTAAACCATAGCTAACCACAGCTTGCTTTGAAACAAGCATAAAACACCCTAATCAATAAGAAAGCAACATATAGTGGCTTGTATCAATTAATAAAGTATTCTTTTAGAAACTTTTCATCATTACATGTGAGAGCACTTTACAGGGAAGATAGCTGGACTGTTTCCAAATTGGAGCCTGAAGTACAGAGACTTGAGATCCATCTCCCAGGACATGACATTCAGTAGCAGAGAAGTAGAAATAAATCCAGTTTCTCTGAATTCCAGCTTTGAGACCTATCCGTTACAGCATGTGGCCATCCACCTCCTGTATCCTACTTCCTAGCAAAGCTTTATAACTCTAGCAGCTAACAAGAGAACAAAATTCAGTGGTCAGCTCTCTTATCAGGTTAGAAGAGGTTTATGAACTGGTTCAGAATAGTCCTCTAAAGTAAGGCACACAAAAGCTTTTGCCTTTTCCCTTCCTCTCCTCCTCTCTTCCTTCCAGCAGACACACATTAATTGAATTCATATTTTTATAACATGTGGGTAAATAAATCCCCCAAATGTGTTCTTTCCTCTAA
This sequence comes from Pitta sordida, assembly GCA_013390025.1. Classification (NCBI taxonomy): domain Eukaryota; kingdom Metazoa; phylum Chordata; class Aves; order Passeriformes; family Pittidae; genus Pitta; species Pitta sordida. The sequence goes on along the minus strand of WEKX01021867.1, from coordinate 61,187 downwards.
GAATGAAATAGAAATCCGAAACTTTTCCTCATAAAATGTTAAAAAAAAATATACATCTTGTTAAAGATGAAGAGTCGTTATCCCCAGTTTGTAGATCCTGCAAATTATTTTTTAGTTTGGATGTCCAGGTTCATTCAGAAAATAGTTTTGATTTGAACATTATTGCATCATTAAGAGAAAAATACATTTGGAAAATGAGGAAATCATGTAATGCATTCGCTTGTATTCATTTATGAATTCCAGTAACATTGGCAGAAAACTGAAATGAAAGCACCCATTTTAGACACTTATAAATAAACTGGAAATGTAGTCCTGCTGACAGAAAGAGCTCCTGGGGCTCTTTATTTTTGGTTTGCCACAAAAGAAATGTTCTTGCCTTTCACATATGCTTTACAATGAAACTGTGTTCAAGCTAGATAGTGTTATAAGGTCAATATATATACATTTGGAAAAGAAAACTTGTGGAAGACATATGAACAATTTCCTTTGTTTAATACAGAGCCTTGTGTTGAGATCTCCTAAGAGAATGTATTGGTGATTTGATTCAGAGAATGAATAAAAACATAACCTTTTGAGAACCAAAGGTTAATCTAACACAACAGCATCCAGAGGAGAAGTTATAACTACTCAGAAGCCCCCCAGAATAGCCTGAGGCAGTAACTGTCAAACAGTGAAGAAAGTGGCCCAAGTAGGATAAAAATTTTTTATTTTTGATGAAAAATATATTCCAAGATGGTATGTAACCTTGTCTTAAGTCAAGGTTACATACACTGTCAGGAAGTTGCATAAAGGTTCTGTGCTTGGGTCTCCCGTGTTCTCAGGCACCCTGGAGCAAAAACTAGCCATTCCGTGGCTTTCAGGCTTTTTATTAAATGTTAAGAGGAACATAAATAGTTCACTCTACCTAGTGGGGTTTTTTATATTTTATGTCAGAGACATAAGTATTGACTTTTTGCCACTGAAACTTAGTTTGTAGATTATGCTATTCATACCATAATTTGAACAGAGCAATGTTGAATGTCTCTGGAAAAACTGAACAAATCAAAATGTAATTACAACACTTATATCCATATCCTGGGCTTCATCACAAGAAGCACGGCCTGCAAGTTGAAGGAGGTGATTCTGCTCTTCGTGTCTGCTTTCATGAGAACCTGCTTGGAGTACTACATCCAGCTCTGGGGTCCCAAATGAAAAGAGGAATGTAGGCTGTCTTGAGGGGATCCAGAGGAGGGCTACAAAGATGATCAGAAGGATGGAGCACCTCTCCTTGAGGAAATGTGGAGAGAATTTTTGTTGCTTAGACTGGGGAAGAGAAGGCTCCAGAGAGACCCTATTTTACATTCCAGTACCTAACTGGTGACTGCAAAAGAACTGGAGAGAGACTTTTTACAAGGGCATGTAGTGCTAGCACAAAGAGGAATGACTTTAGACAAAAAGAGGGTAGATGAAGAAGAAACTCTTTACTGTGAGGATGATGAAATGCTAGAACAAATTCAGCAGGGAAGTTGTACTTGCTTCATGCCTGAAAGTGTTCAGGTCGAGGTTGGATATGGTTTTGGGCAACCTGGTCTAGTGGAAGGTGTAGCCAAAAACATTACATGGATTCCATATCTGTCCAGCAACTTTTGCAAGTTATCTTATTACTAAGAAAGAGAGTAATTTCCAGCCAATAGTTTGTTTCACAATGGTGCCTTTTAAAACCAAACAGTTTCCATCCCTGCATGAGTTAGTTACCCAAGTTAGCAGGGTCATCGTGATTCTTCTTGCCATTCTTCAGTTGACTGGATACTTTTAAAAGTATCACTACAGACTCTGATGTGAAAGAAAAACATTGGCAAAATAATTAAAACAAAGTAGAGGAACAAATGTTTGCTCTCTGGAAAGGCTTGACCATTTGGGATTGGGTAAATCAACCAATTTGTTTTTCAGTTTTATCTTGACTGCAGTTCTTCATGAAACTCTGTGATTAGTCCTTCTATGTTGTACTTCCATCATTAAAGTCTCTTACTTTCTGATAGATTCTGACAGGAAGTATTGAAACATTAATATAGCCTAAAAGTGTCTCCTGCTATTCCTAGCAAATATGTATGAAACACCTGAATTCTTAACTTTTCTCTTTTTCTTATCCTTTTTCTTTTTCTTTTGTATATCTCGCCATCCAACAACACAGATCGCAGGGACAACAGAACTGGTGGCAAGAGTAATAATTTCCTTTATAGGTTTACCATATTTCTAAAAAGCTGAATTCTTTTTCTGAGTTCCATATTAAAGGTAGTAGATTTCTTCCAGACTGTTTTGGTATGAAGTCTGTACTTTAGAACATTTATCAGGCTGTCACATTCAGTTAAAGTTGATCATTGTATTCCAGAGCTATTTAGAGTGCATATAGAAAGACAGACACTCTTTTCATTTTCCTTAGAAAATTTCTTTTATTCTAGTGACTTATGAAAAACATTAGAGTAGATAACAACATACATTATAAAAGAAATGTGATGCTCGGGGAAAATTGTAAGAAATACTGTCATATCGCAGTAATACGCTCTGTCATATTCACGGCTTCAGTGATTCGCGGAAATGTTTTCCGTGGTCCCTAGTGATTCGTGGAGCAGTGCATAGTTCCATGAGACAGCGCAGAGCCATGGTTGGCCCCGCCCGCCCANTTGTCCTCCAGTCCTTTCACCATCCTTGTCACCCTTCTCTGGACCCTCTCGAGCAGCTCAACATCCTTCTTAATCTGGGGAGACTAGAACTGGACACAGTACTCAAGGTGTGGTCTGATCAGCACCGAGTACAGGGGAAGGATAACTTCCCTAGTCCGACTGACTATATTGTTCCTAATGCAGGCTAGGATGCCATTGGCCTTCTTAGCCACCTGGGCACATTGCAGGCTCATATTGAGTTTTCTGTCAATCATAACTCTGAAATCCCTCTCCTTTTCACCACTCTCCTGTCACTCATCCCCTAGTCGATAGCAATGAGTGGGGTTGTTATATCCAAAGTGAAAAACCCGGCACTTAGTCTCGTTAAGTCTTATACTTTTGGAGTATGCACATTTCTCTAGTCTGTCAAGTTTCCTCTGAAGGGTCCTCCCACCCTCCGGCAGCTCGACATTTGTCCGAATTTGCAGATTTAATGTTTTGCAGGAGTCTCACAAGACTCAAGACCCATGAATTCTGAGGTATGAATGTATTTCTGAAGAAGTGGAATGTCTCATTTAAAAGAGAGTTCTTGTTTACTCTTCACTGCTAAAGAAGAACTAAATCTATCAGTGCCATCAAGTTAAAAGTCTGGGATTTAACGTATCTTTAGTGTTTTTTATTGTATACATAATCCTATCTGCGACACCTCTCCTGTTTTCTTCCCCTGGGACCCCTGGGATAATATTTATTTCAGCTTTCATTAGGCTGTGTGGCTTTGATAGCGATTATTATGCTTTTTTCTTCAGTTATATCAACAAATCATCTATATTAGCACTATACAAATTAAAAAACTTCAACAAAAATCTCTATAGTTTGACAGATTAAGTAACAGAGTGCATTTCAAGAAACAATATCTTGCTAGAAGAAATCACTTAATATGCCATCTTAAACAAACTACTGCCATTTGTTCCTCTCTAACATGGGGATAATGAAAACGATTTATCTATAAAGTGAATAAGGATTTACAGATAAAGCACAAAAAAAAAAGCATGATTAGGAGCCTATTTATTCAAGTGAATATGCTTAATATAGTTTATATATATTATGACATAATTACATTATGAATATATAATTTCAAAAATTCAGAGAGCATGATATGAATAGAAGTTGGTTCCTTCTGCAAAGAACATCCAGATTCAACAAACTGGTTAAAAAAATAAAATATCAAATGTATGAAAAGTGCTGCATTGCAGTATGTAGCAAATGAGTTTAATAATCTAATATTTATACTCCTTAAATATGTACTCTGTTGTAACTGTAAAGAAAACACAGGGAGTGTAAGTGGAATAAGTATATTATATTGAAAAATTGAAATAAACCTGAACTCTGCCTGAATGTAAGATGGAAGGATAATCCTTTTGCAATATGGTTTAGAATCACCATTACTCTTACAATCTCAGACGTTGGTCTGAAGTGATCATTACAGTTCTGCAGCATCCCCTGTGGCTCATTAATTAGATGAGAGGTTGGAGAGATAACTGACCTGCTATTAAAACAAAAGACTTGAGAATTACTCAAGTAATAGGAAAAAGAGAGATCTGGAAAAAATTTGTAATGGGACGTAACAACTTGTGAACCACTAGAAAGAATCATGCTCTCTGCGAGGAAAACAAGTGGGAACAATTTTCCATAATTTGGCAAACAGTCATTAGTTATATCAGAGACACAGGAACTATAACATTTTAACTTTATCTGGCTTTTACTGTGGTAATTTAAGGATAAATTGTTTAAATAACTTTAAGAATTGGAACTTAATGAAATAGAGGGAAAATGCATTGTGCCCAGGGTAAACTTGACAGCACATATCTGGAGTCTCTCCTGAATTAGGAAGCCAACTTGCAGAAGAGGATATAAAGATTTTTTAACATGTCAAGTTCTTGACAGGCAGATTTTGTATCTGTATTATTAAGTACTCTCCACTTACTAATCTTTCTATTATACAGTAATAAAAAAGTGATTTCTGTGCCTCATAAGCTACTATCTTGTCTTCAGCAATGAGGTGTGAATTGATATTATTCTACGGAATGTCAAATACCACACATATTGTTCATAGTCCAAAACTTATTTTAGCTTGATTCTATTTTAGAAATGAACTTCTACTCCAGAATAAAACTTTCCTCACACTTACCTTCAAAATTTAACCCACCCCAGCCCCTGGGAAAAAGCCTTCACAAATAAATATGAATCATTAATTATATATATGGGAGCAGTAATCTTCACAATTACTTGGGAAAGTATAATTTAGTTTTAATGACACTTTAATATGTTACCAAAGAAGAAAATAAGTAAACCTGTAAAGTAAGAAAATTTGAGCTGCAGGATAAATGCATACTCTTTAGTGAGTTATTCCAAATAAGTTCTATTTTTAGCCTTCAAACTAAGGTATTCACTTATCTTTGAAGGTAAACATTACCCTAAAAACTTGTAGCTTTAGGACTTTACATAATAACCATGAAAAAGCCATCCAAACACTCTATTTAAAAAACAAACCATAGAGCATAAGACAATTTGAGGCAGGAATTCTTAAGACACACTTACAAAGCATTCCATACATTTCAAGGATTATAGGTGGAATTCAACTAGTACACATAGGAAAAAATGTACTGCTGAGTTGCAAAAGATATGCCTTTCCCACTCAAAGGCACATTGGTACATTCATCAGTAAGGTTTCCTTTAAATCATCAGTGAATAATTAAAATCTTTCATTTTTATGTCAATTGACAATGTGTCTTCATAACTATTTTAGAGTAGTATTGATAATGATGGCAGTTCTATACTACTTTTATAAAACGATCCTGGAAACAGTGATACTAGTAGCTAACCTCCAGTATGTGCCATGAATGCACCCCCAGAAGTCAGGGGGGATGGGTCTGGGTAGGTCTTGCAAGTTATGCAACCCATGAAGGTACTGAACCCATGAATATTCAAGAACACACCCTCTCCACCCCACCCCGCCCATAACCACGCACCCTCAACTAATTATGTCTGGAGGGCAGTCCTGGGAGCACAGCTCACACTGTACTGCCTCATTAAAGAGGAGGAAGCACTTTTTGGTGCCTCCAGCTGTGGAATGTGGGATGTTATGCACATGCGTGTGGTTGCAGAACTCCCTGAAAATCCAACTGTGACTAATTGAATACGCAAATACGCAAACCGCAGATATGTGGGGTTTCTCTGTATTTGGAAGATAGAAAAATGTGATGACATAACAGAAAAGACCAAGTTTATCTTGAAGGGGAAAGTAGCAATGGAGTCAGCTAGATCTGATTCTTTATTCTATAAAGAAGAGACACATTGATCTAATTCTCTGAACATAAGAAGGTTTGAATGGAGTAATTCCTATGTTTATGTTTTTATGCCCTCATTGCCTCTCTTAGAAAATAGTACCTAAATGACGAGTCCCTGTCAGACTTGCGATACTAACTTAGGCTTTGGAACTTTACCTGAAGTTAAGAAACTTGAAAGAACCTCAAAATATTTATACCAGTATTTGATGTAATGAGCCTGATTTGTCCCTGGAAATTTATGAGAACTGTCACAGTATGACCAGAGATCATTTAATGTGATATTTGAGGATACAATTTTGATTGAACCTGGGGTAAGAAACTATTCAGTAAAGAATAATTTGTATTTCAGGTAATAATAGGGTTTTATATAATACAAGAGTCAGGAAATGTGAATTTTCAATTAAAAATAAATATAATTTAAAATCTCAGTTGTCAATAACTGAAAGGAGACATCTAATAACATCTATTTAAATTCTATTTAAATCTTTAAGCTATGCTAACTATTACTTTGTACTATGTGAACCATCACTTGTATAAATGAAAAATTGTAGCTTTTATAACCATGCAAGAGAATTTTTGGTGTTTATATAGAATGGGGCAAGTCAAATGTGTAAACATGTAATTATTAGTTGTGCAAATATGTGCAAACTTGATCCATGAAGCAAGCATTTCCTATGTTTGCACAACAAACAAACATCTGGTCTCCAAACTAGCTGAAGCCAGTTAAAAAAAAATCCCCTTCTAATATTTTATTATTTCTCCCAAATCCCCTGCAAATTTTTCTTCATTACCTTCACAAAACACTCAGCTGAACCAACAGCTGCTTCAAGCTGAAGTGTGTTTGCACTTTAAAGATAATTCACTGGTGGTGGAATTGAACAAGAGTGTTTTTCCAGTTGCTAAAGGGAGTAGGGAAGATTACAGCACTGCTGGGTAGAGAAGACCAAAGGCCTTCAATTAGCAGAAGCATATACATCCTTGCCTCTTTGAAGGCTGTGACAAATTGCTTAAACTTGACATTGAGGACTTGGCATTGGAGACTTGGCATTAGATAAGTACTGTCAAGTATAAAAGGTACAGGCATATGGTAAGCAGTGAAATATCTGATGCTTAAGCGTATGGGAAGTAACCGTGCAGAACTGGTAGCAGATGTTCCTTCAGGACGCCTGTGTATTTAGGTCCTATGGAAATGCCCACAGCTTATTGAACAAGAGTGTACAATCAGCTATGCAAGTTCTACAAATTCTGCTTCACCTCTAAAGCTTTCTGTGAAGTCCAGCTATTTCCCCAAGACTGTCTTTCTGTGTAATTAGGCAGCTACAGAAAGGGTAAGGAAGCTGATATAATTCTCTTACCATTTAAAATTACGTGTTTCTTAATAAAAGAATTTACTTACCTAATAAAAATTGCCCATTTATCTTGTTTTTTTTTCTCTCTAAAATCTCAGATTAGTAAAGGACCTCAGGATTTTGTATCTAATTATTAGTTTGCATTTTGCTTTTATTTTTCTGTAAGGTTGCATCCCTACACTTCAGGGATTATTAAGGAACTGACATTTCTCCTTGCATTTAATTGGCCACTGTAAGAAAGAAAAAGTGTTCATGAGAGAAAGGGAATAATTTCTTCACCAACATAAAAAATGTTATTCTGAAGTTCCTGAGGCAAAAAAACCCCACCACAAACATTTAAATAGACTTGAGAACTTACAGTTTTTTACCTCTCTTCATTCTTATAAATCACAGAATATTCTGAGTTGGAAGGGACCCACAAGGATCATCGAGTCCAACTCTTAACACTGTCTCCCTGGTGGGAATCGAACCCGGGTCTCCCACACGCCAGGTGGGGACACTTACCACTGTACTAAAGTGGATTTCTATTCCTTTTCCATTGTTTGAGATATTTTCTTACATATTAGCATGATGTAAGTGGATTGGAAATTTCAGTCTGTGCAGAGGCTGTGCTTAAAATACAGCTATGACAAAACGAAAAATCAACACTACAAAATGTTTTGTTTGGAATAAATGATATTTTATTGTATCAATTTAATGCCTAAGTAATGACATTTTCACCTTAAAATGTGTCAAGAAGTGTTAGCAATTGTCATTCACCTCTCCCACTAAGAAAACTGGGGAATGTAAAACCTTGTGGAAAACAAAAATGAAAAAGAAGCAAACAAATAAACACAGGTGTTGTCTGTTCAATAAAATTATGGAGGACTTAAAGTAGGGAACTTCTTGCCACAGCTTGTTGATGATAAATTTTGAATACAGAGAAAGGGTGAGAAAGCTCCTGGAAGTGAAAGCTATCAGGGACATAATTTTCAACTCAGGAAGACCCAGAATCAAACTGTTGAAAGTATTACAGGGTTGTATAGTTTTATTTTTATGCTCTTATTATGTTTCGTTCAGAAATTCACATGTATATTTTATTGGACAAAATTTATTGGGCTAAATACACATCTGTTATATAATTTTACATACATTTTTCTCAAAGATTAGAAAAGACTTCTGAAAACTTCTTTGAAATTACACATTTAAATAATATAAATGAAAACTTTTAGGAGATATTTTTCAGGAAATTTTAGACATTGGACAAGGGTCCAGTCCATGAAAGATTAAAATATCTTTTAAAAAGTCATACTGAAAAACTAGAAAACTGTTTGTTCTACTGTGGTAAGTTTGCAAAAGCAATAATTTCACCTGAAACCATAGCAAGACCTTGCAAACACAGGAATAAAATTAAAATGTAATGGATAGGATTTTAAAAAGAAACACCTATTTAATATTTCATAGGTGTTTCTCTCTCTTGGTATTTTATGCCTTTTTTTCTGTAGTCTCCTGTGTTATTCTGTCCTTTGAAACTGAGTTGAACAAATAAGTGCAGAGGTCAAAGTGATGCATTCCCATTTCAGTCACACTTTTGACTTTCATGACTCCTCATTTTAATTAGTCACAAATTTGTTGTCAAGATCTGGTCGATATTCCTTTGGTCTTGCTCTGTGAAGCCAACTTTACTACTCCAGTGTGAACAGATACGAAGTCCAAGAAATGAAGAACAATACCCGGCAAGTCATCAAAAGCAGTTACCAGTTTAAGAGATTCACCATAATGTGCACTTTATTTCTTTTCAGAGAAGTTTTTCCATTCCCCCAAGAAAAGTCATTATTTGTAAGTTTTTACTCTATAAAATTTTCCATATTCATGGAAATAAACTAACAGGATGAAACCTGGAACTACAATGATGTTTTTTCATTAAAACCTCAAAACTACATTTCTCACTTTTTCCAATACTGGATCTTTCCAGTAATTTATCATTAGGTAGGGCTAGATGTCTGAAAAGAACTATTGTTTCCTATTTATATTGATGATTTTTGTTTTGTATTTTGTCTTGGCAGTTATTGAAATCCATGGCTTCGTTCTTCGATTCAAACAAGTTCCTGTCTGTGTTGGTGACACACACCTTGCAGCCAGAGGGCTCTCTGTACACAAGTTAGGCAACAAAGATTTCTCTAATTCCCCTTCCCTCTCCACCCCCCAGCTGCATGTTGTATTTCCCCTCCATGGAAACAGGAATATTATCTGAATACACCTAGCACAGAATTTCCACAACATTTAAATATTAGCTTTGAGCTGTAGAAACACATCTTTTGGAAAATTGACTTAATAATAGCCATTTTCGTCTCTGAATTTTCTATGAATTTTCACGGTGTTACTTGTGTGCACTGGGTTGGAGGCTTGGCTTGCTAGTACTCAGAGGATTCAAATCAATAATTTGCTACCCAGCGTCTCACCCAGGTCTTTGTAGCAGCAATGAGTAGGCTTTTTCCTGGGGTGGACCACACAGGATTCACAACACTATTTCCCAGTGTTTCATCATTCAGGAGGAAGACTGAAGTGGAGAGGGACTTAAGTGTAATGATTGACAGGAAACTCAATATGACACAGCAGCGTGCCCAGGTGGCTAAGAAGGCCAGTGGCATC
>WEKX01021867.1:15706-51132 GCA_013390025.1 Pitta sordida | reverse complement strand
CTAGATGATCCTTGTGGGTCCCTTCCAACTCGTAGTATTCTGTGATTCTGTGAAAGACTAAAAGAAACTCAATTTTAAATGCTTCTTAATAAACTACACCTTTAGGAATGATTTACTCATGGGCCAGGACTTTGTACCTCTACAGTTTAGGATTATTCTAGAAGGAAACTGAAAGGAGTGCTGTGTTGTGAATTACATAACAAACAGTAGAAAAGGAAAGAAAGTTCAGTAATTAGCCTAGTATAAATTCTGTACAGTATAAATAATGAATTTACATTTCTAATATTTTTCAGCTAGTTGCTTTCCTCACTGTATTTTGCTCAAAGGTGTGTATAATTAGTTCCCACAGGATCAGTTAAGAATCTCTGTCACCCTACAAACATTAATGAATGTATCCTTAAAATTGACCTTGAATTTTAGAGGTGGGTCCTATGGCATAAAACAAATGCAATTTATATAGACTCGGGAAATCTGTGATAGAGCTGAAAACAAAAAGTGTATCTAACACTTTAAATTTTTCTCTACTTTGTAGCCACAGGGGATCAATTTTAATGATATGAAAATTAAACAAAGATGTATAAACAGCTTATAAATCATTACTATTTAATCAAAAGTTTTCGTAAAGTCATGCCTAATGAACATTTAATTTAGCATAGCCACTCATGATGCACCACATACTCTAACCAGTCATTATATTTTGTGTGTACTTCACCCAGTCACAGGCCATATTTCACCATTCTGCCACTGCAAGTGTGGGCAGCATCCCCAAGACCATCACATCTCATCCCAGTAATGGCATCAGCCAGAGCCTGTGCTGCATGAAGGCATCTATTCCCCTCTGTGGAGCAGAGGATGAAAATGTGGTTTTGAGGAGGACATTGGGAATCCCATATGTGCAGTACAAAGACATCCTAGACAGAGGTGTATTCCTTCTTTTCCAGTGAAAGAGGAATGCCTAAAGGAAAGAAGAAGTAGCTGAGCAAGTCTAGGTGATCTCCTGAGTTGACAGGCAAGAGGATGGCAAACAGACTTTTCTTGTTCCACTTCAGTTCTCTCCACTGCGGAGTTTAACTTCCATATCTGCAGTTGTCATGTAATGTCTTCTAAGTGTTGCAGTTGCACTAACTTACAGTGATCAGTAAAAAGAACCTCCAGGGCAATTACCTCAGCTGTGCAATGCTCTTGAAAACCATTAGGATTTATATTAGGTGAAGCAAAAATGTGATTTCAAATTTCTTATAAGAAAGATTTTGCTCGATTGAACTTGCAATAATTTAGGAAGTACAAACTCAGCAAATACACTGTTGATGTATTGAGTCACACTTAAGATGTACAATTCATGTTATAAATAGCATCTTCATCAGTGTGTCTTTTGCACCTACTTTTTCCTCAAGGTGTTATGACTGGCATTCTTCGCTGATATATTTCTAGAAATAAGTTTTCCTTTTTGTTTGACCCTGATTCAAATAAAGGAGAAGACATATAATTAGGTTACAGATGCTTTTACAACTTGAACGTTGTTTGGTTTAAGAAAAGAAAAACAATACAAACTTATTCTGATTTGTTTTTCTATATTCTTGATGCAAACATAAAAGGAAAAAAAAACCCCAAGAGTCTTTTCCAATTCGCTGATGTTCTGTGAAGCTGATGAAGGCTGATCTGTTATGGATTTGTGTATTTTATGACCCAAACCTTCCTGCAACAGTAACCATGGAAAGACATAGGGAACAATTGGGAAGGATTTGACATGTGCTGCTGATAATCCTGAAGTACACACACTCTTTGTTGCCATGCTGGCAGGCCAGCCATCTGTCTGAGTGCAATATATAGTTCTGTCTGTCTGATCTAGAGGTCTTATCTGTCTCAATTTAATCTGTCTTTCCCACAATGGGACTGCCAATTTAAATCTCTTTCCGATAGGTAGATGACTGTTTTCACAAAACTTGTAGGAATTTAATTTTATTTTAGACTTTCTCCTTTCAAATTTGTTTGAAATGTTCAAAGGTGATTAGGAAGGGAACACAGGGAGGCAAATCAACAGATGGATAGGGAGGCAGCCAATGCAAATGCACATACCTTGTTTCCTGGGGAAATAGCAGCAGCTCAAAAATGGCAACAGAATTGACAGGCTTTCATAAGATTAGAGAAAAACCCAAACTTATCCACTTCAGATCATGAAAGGCATGTCAGAGTAGATGATTAGCAAGACAAATACCTAAAGACACTCAGGAAATAAGTGTAGTTTATAGAATATAGATTCAAAATCCTTATACAATGAAATTGCCTTGCACTTCAATAAGACCTCAAAATTCCTAAATGTTAGGAGTTTAACACTAACATCAACATTGTCATCTTTTCCAAGTAGATATGTAGCCAGGGGGTGGGAAATCATTCCTCCCTAGGTAAATGACTTCTGGGGATCAAAATACCGGTCTGGTTTGGTCTCTCTTGGGTACAGCCCAGATAATCAAGTTTTAATCCATATGTATTCCTTAGAAAGAAAGAACAGCTGAAGGAAGTATTCTTCGTGCTGTAGAGTCCCTAACATACACAACTATGTAAACAAAAGTGGATAGTGAGACACATTAGTAGTATACAAGAAGACAAGTTCAATATATTTTCTTCTGTATGAGAAGCCCTAAAGAACCTCTAGAGCTGGAATCGTTTGGAGGGGAAATGTTTTTTTTCCCATAGAAGGTAATTTATTGATCTTGCATACTGGAAACAAGCTCTGTACAGTCACTGTACCCTGAGGTAACTACCCTTGAGTTCCTCAGTTGGCCCTGTATGCATAAACATACAGGTGGCCATGGGACAGAGGCTCCTAAACCACATTGGTGACTTGCCAGTCTTAAAATGGTGACCATTGCCTTCAAACTGTTAAAAGACCTTAGACATTTAAAAGTCCTACTCTCAGTCATTTACTTAAAACTTTACTACATGTATTATGATCTGTGTAGTCGATGCCCATAGCATATTGACTATGAAACTAGTTGTTAAAAGTGAGTGGGTTTTACTCCATTAGTTTTTTTGTTTGTTGTGTCACTTTTACTAACACCTGAATGACTAATAAATGACTTAAAATGAAGTTAAAATGTATCGACTAGCACTTGAATTTCCCCAAACATTCTTTCTCTTGTATTTCTTGTATTTTTTTGTCCTTTACTGGATATCAGTAATTTCTTAATGGCTTGGTGGTTTCTGTATCTTACTAACTAAGCAATGAAACATGTTATTGAAATCAGTTTTCATACTTTGATGAAATAAGATAATTGTCAGGTATAATAAATATAAGTTTAATCTCGGCTCTTCCTGAAAAGTTTCTGACACTTTAAAATAGTAAGTCTATTCAGGTGGTTAAAAACTGTGCTGCAGCAATATAATACGTATGTAATTTTTCTAATGAAATACAGACTGGAAAGTGTGTACCAGTTGGTTGTCTGCATGGTTTCACAATTGTTGAGAAACAGTATTTCTCTTTCAGTTTCCAGCCATAGACCTCTCTAGAACATTTCTAGAACTATAGAAACAATCATTTTCTCCTGTTCTTGCAGTGAGCGAAAATAGTTGATGTTGATTATATCACTTTTCTTTTGACTTAAAAATTCAAAACAGAAAATACTTTTGTATTCAAAACTGGAGAATGGTATACTTTTTTTCATTATTCTTTTTATAGCCCCGACTAGTTGGTGCCATTTATCTGTGTTATCCTGGGTTACATGTGATTGCTGAAATACAACAGATGTATACAGGAGATCAGAATCTATTGTCACATATGATCATTTGGAAAGCTAGTGTAGTTTTAGCATCCTGTTAATCACTATAAATATCTGTATAACTTGAGGAGACAGAACTTTGCTGGGATGATGGATTAGAAATATTCCTGATTTGGATCTCCTTGCCAAAGAATAATAATAATATACTGCTTCTCAGTAACATGTTTTACTTTAAAATTAACATATTAAAACATTATTAATAAGACCATTGTTTCAAAATTCCTGTCAAGAAGAGACCCTTATTCACAGACAGTGTCTGTGAATAGTCAGTACTGGTAGCTGGCACTATATCTTTAAAGAATTCATCTGATGTAGTACAGAGTGAGTTTCAGAATCTCCTGGGTTCTCTGCCCTGTGATTTCCAAACGCTGGACTTCCAACTCAACAGTTGATATCATGTTTGACACCCAAACACAAAATAATCTTTGGTTTAAATAACTAACGGTTTAAAAAATCCTATGTCCTTGTTAAAAAAATGTTTTTGTAGCTGAATTTTGGTCCTCCTGCCACATGACAGTGACGCTCAACTTTCAAATAATCACAGAATCACAGAATCACAGAATATTATGAGCTGGAAGGGACCCACAAGGATCATCTAGTCCAACTCACCATCTAACACCCGTAAAGAGACCGAGAGCACATCGCAGAGCATAACACCAACCTAGATCCCTCACAGTCTAGCAGGCCACTCCGAGCCGGAAGGGGCCCAACGTCATCCAGCCCTACACCTCCCTGCTAGACCATGTCACTAAGCTCCTCGTCCAGTCTTCTCTTGAACACCTCCAGGGACGGTGACTCCACCACCTCCCCGGGCAGCCCATTCCAATATGCGATTACTCTCTCTGTGAAGAACCGCTTCCTAATGTTAAGATTGAACCTCCCCTGGCGTAGCTTGAGACCGTGCCCTCTCGTTCTGGTGTTGTCAGCCTGGAAGAAGAGGTCCACACCCATCTGGCTGCAACCTCCCCGCAGGTAGTTGTAAACAGCAATGAGGTCCCCTCTGAGCCTCCTCTTTTCCAGACTGAACAGTCCCAGTTCCTGTAGTCGCTCCTCATAGGGCCTACCCTCCAGTCCATTCACCATCCTCGTTGCCCTTCTCTGGACCCTCTCAAGCAGCTCAACATCCCTCTTGAACTGGGGAGCCCAGAACTGCACACAGTACTCAAGATGAGGTCTGACCAGCGCTGTGTACAGGGGAAGGACAACCTCCCTGGACCTACTGACCACACTGTTCCTGATGCAGGCCAGGATGCCATTGGCCTTCTTAGCCACCTGGGCACACTGCTGGCTCATGTTGAGTTTCCTATCAATCAGTACACCCAAGTCTCTCTCCACTTCACTAGTCTCGAGCCACTCCTCCCCCAGCCGATAGCGGTGCATGGGGTTGTTATGGCCGAAGTGAAGAACCCGGCACTTAGTTTTGTTAAACCTCATACTGTTGGAGCCTGCCCATCTCTCCAGTCTGTCAAGGTCCCTCTGGAGGGCCTTCCTACCCTCTGGCAGTTCAACATTTGCCCCCAGCTTAGTATCATCCGCAAACTTGCTGATGATGGATTCAATTCCCTCGTCCATGTCGTCGATAAAGATGTTGAACAGTACTGGGCCCAACACTGACCCCTGTGGGACTCCACTGGTGACTGGCCGCCAGTCAGATGTTGCACCATTCACCACCACCCTCTGAGCTCGCCCCTCCAACCAGTTTGTAACCCAGCATAAAATGCTCCTTTCCAGCCCAAGTTTCACAAGTTTCTCCTGAAGCTTACTGTGTGAAACCGTGTCAAAGGCTTTGCTAAGGTCCAAGTACACAACATCCACAGCCTTTTTGTCATCAACCAGTCGAATCACTGGATCATAAAAGGAGATCAAGTTAGTTAGGCAGGACCTGCCTTTCCGAAATCCATGCTGACTAGATCTAATGTCATGGTTGTTCTGCAGTTGCTGTGTAATGGTACACAAGACCATCTGTTCCATGACTTTGCATGGGACTGAGGTCAGGCTGACTGGTCTGTAGTTGTTAGGATCATCTTTCCTACCCTTCTTGTGGATGGGTGTCACATTGGCCAATTTCCAGTCTTGTGGCACAACACCAGTAAGCCAGGACTGTTGGTAAATTATGGAAAGTGGCTTGGCGAGTTATCAAATCATTTATTGAACTTGAGAATTAATGAGATGGTGTTAGGTAATAGGTTGGTAATATGTAAGGTAATAGGTTAGGTAGTAGGTTGGACTTAATCTCAAAGATCTTTTCCAAACTTGTTGATTCTCTGATTCTATGAGAATAATATATCCTCCAGATATATTATGCATGTGGAATTTTATTTGTATTTGATTTCTTAATAAAATATTTCTCTTAACAGTTTTTTAATACACCCTTATTTTGATGTAGCTGCATTGACAGAAATCCTACCAGCTGTGGCAGAAAAGAGGTTAATGGGACAAAAATACATATCCTCTACATAGGCCATTACAGGTAATTAATATTTTCTGATGTGCAAAAGGGAAAAAAAAGTTTTACTAACCGACAAAATAGGGTAAATTTCTTTCAGGCATTGCTCATCAGTACAAGTCAACTGCTTTGGACAGAGGTCTTGATCTTTTTTTACTTCTGAATCCAGAATCTCACTCGTAGACTTCATGGGAATATTATGCAAAATGTCTTTTTCTTTAATGAAAGTTTTGAACATTGATCATTCTAGGTTCTAGAGCTACCATTTGCCAGATGTGCCTTTAAAATATTTTAAGTGTCCTTCTAAATACTTTACTTACTAAGATTGCGGAGGAGTGCTTTCAAATACTATTTCAGTAATTTTTTTTTGCAAGAAATAACACATATCTTATTATCAGTGTGTTTCTCAGTTCAAATGTATTCCTTCTTTAAATTTGCTGGGGTTTTCCCTGTAATAATGGTTTTTTGGGGGTTTTGATCTCTTTTTCCCCTTTTAGATCAGAGGTATATCTTAGAATTATTTAGTTTTATTATTTTAGGATTATATATATAATATATATTTATTATTTTAGAATTATTATATAGTTGGAATAAGCGACTTCTACAGACTTAATGGAAGGAAGAAAGTCTAACATAATTTATTGCTTATTTTTAATATCAGAAAATAATTTATGCTGCATTTTTTCTACTTTATAGAAGTAACTTCCACATATCATTTTTCTCTTACAGAAAGAAGAATGAAGCTATAACCGTTAAATCCTTTTAAAGAGTTAAGGGCTCATCGGAGGTCAGTCGGAAGTCAAACTTAAGCAAGTGAATAAGAGAATATTCCATTATAGATGTCAAGATGAGATGTGAATAATGTCATGAAAGTTAAAGGTTAGGGGCTAATCCACCGAGAAGTCATTCATGGATCATATTTAAATTGCTTCAGACACTTTAAAAAGTGTGTTCCCTCATGAGATCTCTGCTTCTTTATGGGAGTTACAGCCAAATATGTAACCAGATTTCCCTTAATATCTGTGTTAGCATTTAAATTGCTGAACTGAATTTTTCCTTAAAAATAAAGGCCTAGTTAATTAATTAAAAATAATCTATTCCAAAGTATATTAATTTAGTAAGACCACTATTTTTAAAAACTCATCTACTTTTTCTAAAAGGTCTTCTAAATTTAAAGCAATCCCATTAAAAAGATATCTGAGAAAGCAGAATTCTGTGTGTTAATGTGGTGAACAAATCCTAGTATAAGAAAGACTATTTCCTTATTCATAAACATATCTATATTGAATAAAACTGATTCAAATATATAATCTCTTTTGAAGGAAAATGTTAAGAGACACACAGGATATTCCGAGTTGGAAGGGACCCACCAGGATCATCGAGTCCAACTCCCAAGCGACTCCCACACAGGGACCGAACCCACAAGCGACTCCCACACAGGGACCGAACCCACGACCCTGGAGCCATGGGCACCAAGCTCTGTCCATCTGAGCCCCCCATTATCTAGACCATGTCACTGAGTTCCTCGTCCAGTCATAAATAAACTTTTTTCTCAAACGAAAGCTGCCAGAAAATCAAAATAAATAAACAGTTGAAAAAAGTAGAATGAATTAAACTCTTTTGATTTAAGGTGAAAAAAGGTAGTGTTTCTTTAAATGCAGAAGATACCAATTAACATATGTAGCACAGGAGGACTAAGCCATGTTTTTAGATGGCTTTGTACTACTGACATGGAAGCTTTAGTGAGAAGAATGTCATTACACCAACTGAACTATGGCCAAAATACCATGAATCCACCTTGATACATTTTTATAATAATTCCAAGAATATTGAGATTCAATGAAGAAATGAGTATTTCTTTATAGGAGATGTATGATCTAGTCACCATTGTTCTGTTTATAGAAAGTAGACCTATATAATCACATGATTTTTATCACAAAAGATGAAAAGGTATTAAGTAAATCCAGGGTATCTACCAAAAAGGTGATAACAAATTTGGGTAGGGATGATGGACTGTTTCAGTTGTCTGTCTGTAACCTGCAACCTAATTAGGCATAGAAACAGAGGTTTCCTTTTCTCCTTCAACCTGTGCAAATCTGACTTTTAAAAGAGATGCTCAGACAAAATACTGTGAAGAAGAAGAGGATTTAACTCCTAGTTAGTATCTTGCATATCATAAAGACATTGGAAATTATTTTGATTGACCTGTGCAAAAGAGAAAATATCACTATTGCTTACTGCATGCATGTCTTGCCTAACAGGTGTATGCATATTAAAAACATATTTTGAGGAACACCTCCAGAATGTGCATTTGGGAAAATAGAGAAAACATTTTGCTTATATTTTGAGTATTGCCCTAATCTAGGATGTTAAGAAGTTTTCTGAATGTATTGCAGAGACAAGCTTTGAAGTTAACTGCTAGAAAGAAAAATAAATGGAACAAAACGCTTATGTAATAGCAGGTCTGTGTATTTAATTTGGAAAGGAGGGGGGGAGAGTCTGTTTTCCCTTTGAGGAACTAACTATGCTAATATTTGTGGCTTTTGAAGCAATACAGCTGGCATTTTGTTGCCTTTAAGCTGTATTATCACAGATTAGCTAAGAACTTTGTGACCTCTCATCTATTTTCATCTTCAGCCCCAAAATGTGTCATAGCAGTGTTGGTAACTGTTCTGATTTTCACAATATTGTGATGCTTTTTGTTACGTTCACTAGGCAAAATATTTTTTGAAGAATACTCATTTTTGACAGTTTACAGACCTTGTTCATACAATCATAGAAAAAAAAAGTTGGAGAAGGCTTTTGGAGGTCATCTGATCACCCCAACACTCACAACAGGGCTAATTTTAAAATTTAATATCTCAAGGAAGAAATAGAATATCTTCTCTGCCTTCTCTTTCTGCAGATGAAGGAGTGCAGTTCTCTGAGCTTCTGCTCAGATATCACATGCCTCACACCCCTGACCATCTTGTGGCCTGACCCCAGACTCACTCAACTGGAAGCATGAAGAAAATAAATGAAATATTAACTTATTTCTTTCACTATTTCTTAGATGTAAACTGCTTGGGGAAGATGTCTTCGTTACACAATAGATAATTTCAATATACTTTCTCTCTTTCTCATGTTGGAGATTTCAGTGCTCACATGAGATGGGAAGCAAAGAGAACAAGCAGTTGAGGTACGGATTGGCGTGAGATTTCCGTCTGTTACTCTGAATGAAAATACATTTCCCCACATCTTCTTTCTCATGTATTTCTTCTACTTTTTCACTTGGGCTGCAAGTCTTTTGGGTCAGAATTGTTTAATTCTGCCTCAGCAGCATCTAGTACGTATAACAAAGCCATGCTCTGGCAATACTGATCTTGGTGCTATGGCACTGCTTTCCCTCCCATTTCATCTCTTGTTTCAGAGTTCGAATTAAGTAATGCTCCACTAATGCGTCCTCTCAGTCACAGTGGCTCCCAGACCTCTCCAGGCTTCCATGCCACATATTCCAAGTTCCTTAATACACTCCCCAGTCTCAGCATACAATTAATAGAAGTCTACAATTCCTGCTATGAGAAATTACTGAATCTCTCTGCTTAAAATATGCTCTGTTCAGCTGGAGTACCCCACTCAGAGTTTATTAAGATTTGGCTCTGTCATCTGTTTCCTAGCCAGGAACTATGAGAGTTATGACACAGGAGGAAAACTAAAAAAAAACAGAACTGACATTGATTTCCATGTGTGCATGATCTTGCTCCAAAGACTAGTAACATAGCAACAAGGCCTCGATTTTTCCCCCCCTCTTTTTTATCTCTATTTATATAGTTCTAGTCATCTTTTTTAAGACTATGGTTTAACTTGTACGCTTTCTTCAGAGCATTGTGCTTATATTCAAAATAGAAGATGAGTTCACAATATCTTGTTCACAGTACTGACTTCCAAATGTATTATGCTTATGATAGTTAAATCCTGATGTAGCATCTGGTTTTGATGGACTTTCACCAATGCTGTTGGTCTGACCAGGTCATCATGTGTGACTTCATCTGATATCAAACAGTGTGGCTTAATTGGTTTATTTTACATCCAAACCTCAATATGTCCATTCAACTCTTTACAACACTCTTCTGTAACTTTCTTCAGTAACGACAATCAAGAGTAATCTGATTGTTAGAGATGCACTTTATTTCCACTTTCAGCTCACGCTCCCTTCTCACATGAAGAAATTATTATCCTCTCCTAACCTTAACAGTGGAACAAAGCTTCCAAGTTATGCATGAGTGTTATGTAACATAATAGCAAAGTCTCAGTCAAGTTTTTGGATATCCCACTCCCTGGACACTCAAGTTCTCAGAGTAGCCATCAGATCTCATTATCCAGTGCATGAGACTACTGCAGAGGAGAATTTCTGAGTAGTTTCATGCTCAAGGAGCTGAACAATCAGAAATTATAAAGCAGCATAGTGTGGTTTAGCATTTACCATTCTGACAATTTAGCAAGTACCTGTCTCAGCTTGGAATTAAAAGCTATGAACCCCTCAAAGAGTTTTTTTTCCAAGAAACAAAAATAAACATAAAATTCTTGACAAGATATGATTTTCTTCTTATGCTGAGTATTAAGAGAACCTTCAGATAGTGAGGCTGAAATCCTTTATTAAAAGGGAAAATGTTGCCATGTATAGTATTTTTACCACCTAGCTTCACTAACAACCTTAAGCAGCTTTTACTGTGAAAAAGACAGGATGAATCAGAGCAAGAACCTAATTACATATTGACCTAATCACTTGTAGCAATTTTTGAATCTGTTTATGAGAAAAACCAAGCTCCCAAAAGAAAAAAGTCCATACCTATAAATGCCAAACCATAATCACATGAAATACTTCCTAGTACAAAACTTTACTGCTTTTCCTTCAGACATATTCTGTGGCTGTTTCAGAACAAAATAGTTCAGCAGAAGCTCAAGATATCAAACATACTTTCTACCAATCTAAATTCTCTTACCAGCACTAGCCTCACACCACCCAGCAGGCTTCTAGCAGGCTTTTATGAGGTCCAGGTGATTTTTCAACCTAATTTCCAAGCTATTATTTGATCCTCTATCTCACATGTACAATCAGGAGGCAGCTGATTAGTTGCAGATGGAACTGGTTTAAATTTTAAGAACTTTAAGAGCTACCACCATTTATAGTACCTAATGCCAGATTTCAACTCAGTGCCAGGGCTCTCATCATTTGTTTGATCTCCAGATGTGCACATATTCAGAAATTGTTAATTTCACAGTTTCTATCTAGAGCTTTACTGAACTAGGGCAGAAACCAAAAACCCACATAGCTTTCAGTTAGCTTAATTGTGCCATGGTGACAAGAATCAGGAGGACAAAATCAAAACCAGGCAATAGATTTAAATGCTACTGAACTCCAGCTGTCAAGAGAGATTCTCAACAGCAGAAACTGTTAACATAAGTCTCTTACTACAGCTAAGCCCAAATAAGAAAGAGGAGGTTTTATGTTGCTATTACCGAAGGACCAGTTTTAAAAGGAAAACAGATCTATTAGAGTTTGCAGGTAGCAAATTTCCTGCTGTCCCCAAATAGAAGGGCTATAATAGGACTGCTTTGGACCTGCATATTTGAGAAGTGGAATCTATTATTTTGAAGAAAAAAAAAAAGGCAGTAAAACTGATGAAACTTGAATATCTTATGGCTTTAAAAGTTTTTATTTTTATTTTGTTTTGGGTTTTTTCCCCCAGAAACTGTTACAACACTCAGTGATTATGCTATTTGCTATAAATTAAAAATCATATTTGAAGGGTTCTCCTGCCTTTTGATTCGTGGGAAACTGCAACAGAAATGCCTATGAGCAATAATTCACTTATAAATTTGAACAGGCATTTCAGTGTTCTAAATAATTTATTGATACTTGGAAAAGAACAGATAAATACACAGGTGGATAATTTTTCATGTGAGCCTCTCAATGATTTACTAAGAACATCTGCCAGTTAGTTTATACATGTTCTGTTCTCAGACGCTCATAAAGGAATTATCCTGAAGGAAGGAGAGAGATTCTTCAGAGTAGGCATCATGTACACTGTGCAATGCACATGCCAGTGCTGATAGATTAAGTTTCTTTCAAGAACTGTCAAATACAAATGGACCTTATTTTTTCTCTTAGCCATGCCAATGTTTAGTCAGAGGGTAAAAAATACAGATAAAGGATTTGGTGGAGATTTTGACCAGGCATATGTTATACAGCTATATATGAACACATGGATGGAAAGATTTTTATGAGCTAATAAACCTGTCTTAAAGAATCCCTTGCAATTTCAGCAAGGTATCTTTATTATAGGATTTACTTTGACTGCATATGTGGTACCACTTCCTTTGGCTAAATTTAAACAAAACTTCAGAATGAACTTAATCTACAATAGAAGTCAAATAAAGTCGGTGTGTTAGGTATACAGAGCTGAGGATAGTTCTTTTCAAAATAATTTGTGCATATTAATCTGCATATAATCTGTGCATATAATATAAACCATGTTATGGTTTAGGGGGTTTTCTGCTGCTCTGGTAGCGAGGGGGTTAACAGCTCAGTTCTTGCCTAGGCTCTCTCCGTGCTGCCAGGGCCTTCAAGGTTACAGAGTAGAGATAAAAGCGTCTCTGCAGAATAACATACTTGGGAGAGAAGAAAAAAAGGTCAGTAGTAAGATGTAGCGTGCCAGCTCAGAACCTGCGTCGGGAGGCTGAGAGATTTGAAGGCCCCAGGCCCACGAGAGAAGGGGTAGAGATGTTCTTCCAGGCATCCCGCTGCTGCTTGTGAATTGGACTGACCATGGTGAAAACCTATGGACCAAAGAGAGAGAACCAGGACCGCAGAATCCGTCTAAGCATTAAGACTGAAGATGGAGAGGTAACGCTGGACAAACTGCTGATGTTTTTGAAGCCCCGAAACAGAAACCTGGAGCTAGCTGAGAGCTCCGCAGAAATCCCTGGACAGACTTTTTTTGGGCATTGTTATAGTATTTGTGTACTTTGGGATGGGCTCATTATGAAGCAGAAAAGCCAGTACTTAAAAGCTGCAATCCTGGCTGTGACTTCTGGACAACAGAGAATTTTTCAGAAGAACTGTCGTCCTCAGGTCGAGATCTCACTTGGGAGGGGTCATGAAAGACCTTTCCCTCTTGTGAGAGAGAGAGAACTTTATGGAAGGGCAGAGAGATGGTTCCTACCCTGGATCTGGTCAGAAATGCCAACCTGCCTGGTTTACCCCTACCCTATGTTCCCCCTTTTTCTCCTGGTGGAAAAGGGAATATTACATCTATTGTAAGAGAAGGAGGGGTGGGGGGAGAAAGGTTGCCTTCTAAATGATGCTTCCCTTGCAGTTCTGAGCTTGTTAGTTAGAAAATAAACCCTTTATGTTCTTTATTTATAGTTTTGCCTTGCTTCTTTTGCCTGTGACCAGTTTTATTTTATTTTCCAGTTTTATTTTCCAGTTTGTTTTTTTTTAGTTGTCTCCTTCAGGAGAAGTTGGGGTGGGCCTCTGGCATCCAGCCAGGGTCAAACCACGACAGTGTAATAGGGAAAAACCAAGCTTTTGATATATTCATGTGTCACCAAAGTCAGTCTAATCCTGAAACACATGATCTTGCAGTGGATTATAGCTGTCACATGCTAGGATCTCCAAGCATGGCAAGTTATTAAAGCCAGCTCTGGGAACAAGTGTTCTCTGAAATGCAGTTGCTTGATGGAGAAACCGAGGAATACAAGCCCTTACAGTGTGATGGCAGGCACTACAGCAAAGCACTTTAATACCTCTGTAACGTAAAGCAAACAGTGCAGTCTCCCTGACTTCCAAGGGAACTCTCATACATCCTGAGAGAGTTCCCATGTTTCACCACTTTGCTGTCCCTGACAAGACTAGCCAAGTGTAATTTCTGAATTTTTAAAAAAATAATTAAACTATTTTTAGTAATTTTTTCCTTCACTGATATTCCTGTTTGGTTGATTATTTGAGCTGGGTAGCCCATTAGAAATCCAAGTAGTGTACACAATTATTCAAATAATATGGTTGCTGTCTTTGTGCAACTAATAAGCAGCAACATTTTTATGGTAATATTAGTGTCCTGAAATTCTCAAAGGATGCTTCAGCTAATAATGCAGTTGTACTTAAATTTACTGAAATATTCCAAATCACTCTTATGAGTTTATTACTAATTAATTACTTCAATATTTTCCATTATTTTTTTTTCTGAGGAAAAGAACTTATCTTTTCATCTCTTGGCCTGGATGAAGGCAAAATGAAGATTTTTATCTTATTGTACCAAAATATCAATGCACCACTGTTCTTTTAAAAATATGAACTAAATTAAAGAGTGATTTTGTTGATGACTTGTAAGGGAGGATTGAATTAATTTCACTCTTTTGGCAAGCTAACATGAGTTAAAAAGAGGTAGACTTATTTTTATCATTATGTCAAGTAGATGTCACTTGTTACAGATTGGGAACCTGAAATCTTCAAAACTGAAGATGAGGAATGTAAATAATACTCAGATTCCAGTCCACTGAGCCTCTCTGTGTAACTGTCTTTTGTGTGTTGCTTTAAAAACTTGAAATTCTCCTGAATACCTTGAAAACAGTAGGGAAACCAAGTAAACAATAAATTAATCAATCCACCAATATCTCTTCCTCCCTACCCTCTGAAAAATCCTGTTCAAATATCCCAAACAATAAAAAGGAACTATGAGGGTGGAAGGTTGAAAGCTAAATCTCCAATATAAGCTGTCTATGTTTAGTATTTCTTTTATCAGTTAAGCCTACAGCTGTTTACTTGACTAAAAGGAAGCTACAATGCTTATCTTCCTATCTTCTCATAAGTGTTCTTCAGGAAGATATTCCAAGCAAAATCATTCACAGCTAACTGCAGATGAAAGGATGATATAAATAGGACATCCTGACAGCTCTGTAAGATTTTACCTATTCTAATATGTTCTCACTTAGTATCCACCTGGCCCATTGTCTTGTGTCCTCTTACATTTTTCGACCACATTTAATGTCAGACTATAGAAAGAGAAAGAAATCTCAGGTATTATAAGGACTGTGGAACAAAGGGGAAAATACAGTTTCAGCGTGCAGATCTACAGTGACTAAAAACATTACTTCCTCATATAAACAATACAAAGGGAAAAAAAAGAAAAACAAACAACTGAAAAGACTCTAAGCTCTGTGTAAGTCCAGAACAGAAATTTTTGTCCATAGCAAACGTAAAATTTTAATTTTTTTTAACATTCTTTGTAAGAAAGCCTTCAATAAAGTAGGCCTCTCCACCTCTCAAGCTGAAGTTAAATAAATAAAAAGCTATTTAATGGTAGCTCTTAATGCATGTTGACATAGTAGGTAATGGCTGTTTCAACTTTAAGAGGCTAATGAAAATCAATGTAAGGATGATGCATGATCTGGAAAGTCCACCTTTGACTTCTTAATGTGTAACTTTGTATTGTGAAGTCTGAAATGTTCTTATCTGTCAATAAATAAGGGAAAGAAATCAATGAGGCTGGTTTGACTTTAACACTTCGTCATTTCTCTTTATTTGCTAGTTAGACTTTAAGTCATTGAAGCACTTAATCAAAAACCTAACTATAAGCACAACAGTATTAAGCAGGTGTTTCAAAGTAAGCCAATTTACCATTGTGCTTTGTAAAATTGGAAATGGATTATTAGGTAGCATGAAATGATATATCATCATCTTTCCGTAAAGGCACATAGTGTGAGACACTTGTACATTTGCTGTAGTGGTGGTCAACAGCTCTTCAAATAGTCTTTGCACCCTCAAAAATGCCCATAGATGTTGTGGCATCCCACACTTAAGGGGAAGGGAGCATTCAAGATTCGTAAATGCTTGTGATCAAAAGGAACAATGAAAGTCAAAGGGACACAAAAAGCTTATAAAGCTATATTAGTAAATTACACACTTTGCATGAAAATTGGTGTAGGTTCACAGGTTATTCTGAGTTGGAAGAGACCCACAGGATCATCTAGTCCAACTCCCAAGTGAACACCCACCCAGGGATCAGGCCCACAAGTGTGGAACCACGGGCACCATGCTCCATCCATCCAAGCCTCCCACTATCTAGACCATGTCACTGAGCTCCTCATCGAGTCTTTTCTTAAACACCTCCGGGGATGGTGACTCCACCACCTCCCTGGGCAGACCATTCCACTGAGGGATCACTCTCTCTGTGAAAAAACTCTTCCTAACCTCCAGTCTAAAACTCACTGGTCTGTGATATGCTAGTATAAGCACATGACAGTAGGTTTTAGATAAAACGGTTGGGTGAAAGGGAAGAGAAAGAGAGTGATGCATTAAAGAGGGGAGAGAGAGAAAGAAAAGAGAAAAATCATCAGTTCTGGTTCTAGGATCAATCCATCTGATGGAGTGTCCAGGGTCCTGGGCTACACACATCCAGGCTTTGTGGGTGTACTTTTTATAGAGGTTTTCCTTGCCCTGGCGATAAGCTTCTTGCTTTCTAAGCAAATTAGTTATATGCAATCTGTTCTTCTACGCCTGTCCAGATATGGATCTTGGGCACTCTTGTTCCTTTCCTTGACCACATTCATGTGCTTGTGCTGGAGTGAACTGTGCTTATCTCCAGGAGCCAGAAAAGGGACATTTGTCCCAGAAAAGTGCTACTCTGCTTCTCTATGGCCCCCTTGTCAAGTCATACCTTGCTCCTTCTCACAGTGTGTTATTACCAATGAACCTTGGCTGTTTTTACCAACAACGCGTGGCTGACTCCAGAACCATCCAGCTATTGATATTTGAGACATGCACACTGGCCCCCTTATCTTCTGCGATTCTACAGATGAAGAGAGAACTTACACTTTCTGCTTCAGTGAGTCTTTTTTACACCCCTCAGTGGCTTCATCCAAGCGATCTCTAGGGATATAACCATCAAGTTGAGCCAATTCCCAGCACATTTTTTATGGCCTGTCTACCCTGCAGTCAAATGTGTAATGGTAGGACACATGGAAATATTGGGACTGCCATAGACAAGTTGCCCCATATAGTAACAACTACGACTTGTAAGTAGCACTAAGTGTCAAAAGAATGTCATGGATGAAAAATACTGCAAGTCTAAGGGCATAGTTTTCCATATTCTAGGTATATGACAAAATTAATTATAGGTAGTTCTACAGATATTTCACAGAATCACAAAATCAATTACGTTGGAAAAGACTTCTGAGATAATTGAGTCCAAGTCACAAAACATATATTCCAAATATATCCTGTGGAAAAGGATAAGGGAACAAATTATTCCCTGGAATAGTTTAGTTTAGCAGCTAATAGATTAGCTGCAGTAATGAAAATCATAGCCTAAATAAAGCCAAGCTGTTGTGAACCCAATCCGGCATCCTTCCTGTACAAATAACCTGTGCCAAAGTTATTGGGAGATCTTGCCTTTGAAAATATGGAAAAATCATGTCAATTCCTTCCACTAATAGTTCATTAGTCTTTAAAAAATATGTAAGGAATAATAAAACAACAGTGAAAACTGATGTTACTTTTAGCCCCAGTGTAGGAAATTTGTATGTTGCCTATTTCTTCAAATAATAAAATAATCTTTTTTTTCACTCTATTAAACAATTAAATCACTTAATAAACTTTCGGATTTGGGGTTTTTTTAAATTCTTATTTCTAACTTAAAAATAGATAAGTCCTTCGTTTTAAAAGCCCCACAACATTCTTTCACATATTCTGCCAGCGAATCCAAGCACCAGAAGTTACACAAGGCAGATACACATATGTTGTCAGCATGTTGGGGTTCAGGTCCTGCCCAGATTGTCACAGATGAAGATGGAAGCATAACACATAAGGCAATCCCATTTCTCCAGACCTTAAATCTTCCCCTTATTTTCCATCTTTTAAAGAAGAATTCTCCCTCATGCTCATTAAATTGACTCAATTTTCTTTTGTTAATGTGTACCCAAAGTCTACTGAGTACTTCAGACATCTAAAGGCTTTCTAAAAGAGTAATTATATTTAACTTTCCAGTCCTTTCACATTCCTATCCATAAAATTGTTAGGTATAAACCTTGTACTGTTTCAAATCATTGCCAAAATTTGCAATGAGTACATTTACAGCTGGAGCTTCAACCTATTTTTATATTTGATCATTGTTTCATGGAAGACGTTATTTCATAGAAGCTGAGATATTTTGACATACAAATTGGTATATACTTTTGGTCACCACTTTTGGTATTCAACTTATCTTCCAAACTTTACTGTTCACTTTTCTAGATTGCAGGAAAGAGGGAAGAAATGCACATAAATGTCATAATTTCAGGAAACAAAGGCTGATGATGACATTAAATGGTGATAAAATTAGGTTTTTTAACCCGAGCATTATACATGTGGAATATTGTTTCCATAGAACTCCTTAAAAGAGGCAGAAAATATTTATTCTCCAAAATTACAGGAGGACTATATATATATATATATATATATGTTTCTTTTTTTTTAGCTAAGAACAGGTTATTCTTGAAATTAGTGAGATTTGCCCCGGGTGTCTCTGGGATTTTTCTTGATCCTGATGGTCTGAGACAAAGCACTTAATTTTGGAGCTAAAAAACCCAAGTATCCTATCATATCCACTCAGTGTGATATTCTCTGCTCCCTTCTTTTTGGACCAAACTGTCTAATGGAGTGAAACACCTCAGGATAAAATCATACTTAGCTCACATACTTATTAGACTAGACTACCTCACTTTAAATCCTTTATTTTCAGACTGTAATCAAACTTATGCTTTCACTTCTTCTATTTTCTAGATTTAAGGCTTAAGCAGTTATTGTCTGAGAAGTTTTAATAAAGTATTTGGCTTGCTACATTTAATGCTATAAATGTTTTGATGTAGCGAATGTAGTTTTGAACGAGACCTCAAGAATGGAATTTTCCTTATACGTTTTATTGGGAATCCATTCCTCAATTAGTTTCTGCATTCAGTCTTTTATTGTAAGAATTAAAAAAAATCTTTGTACACAGATTATGCGTAATTATTTGCCAATGCAGAATTATAGTATTATGTTTTCATGTAGATTATTGTTTGCTTTGGCAGTTTTCCTCTTTCAAAATTTTCCACTGTTTGTTCACTGTATCCTCTTTTTTGACAACTACTCTAATTTAGGCCTAAAGTCAAAAGATGCTTCAGCTCTAAAACTTAGAAAAAAACCCCAAAATATCTGATTTTTTTTTATAATTCATTAACTTGTCATCTCAAATGCTGGTGATAGGTGAGCATACTTGGTTTCAAATTTTTGCTGTTGGACAAAATTAAAGATTATCTTTCCCCTATTTCTAATGTCTATTTTCTATGTTCATAAGCATTTTTAAAATACATAAACTCAAATATTGCTCAGTAAATGTGATGTACTGGTTCTTGTTGATCCACTGGTTTAAAAAGCTGTGTTCAAAGATCTTTTGGAGAACTCTTTAAGATCCTGTGGCTTTAATTAAGAAGTAATCAGTAGTAGTTCTTTCTGCATTTTATTTTTTTTTAAAGTTAAACCTGAAACATAAAAAATGCAGATATTATAGTCTCATTTTAGTTTTACTTTTATCAAATTCTGGAATTTCATAACAACTGTTCCCACCACAACTGTAGCTTGGCCTCAAACATATATTTTGTACTTTACTGGAGATCTTATTAAATTTCTATGCTCATATAAAGTAAAAACTGTATATTAAAAATAATTTCCTGTAGTTTCAACTCAATATTTTCAGTTGTACTGTTGGATTGTTAGATTTTAGCAATTTATTTTCCAGTAACGTTCAGGATATCAAATCTGAAAATGTTCAAGAAGATATTCCAAATCCATGCTAGAATCTATACTCATTTCACTTTCCAGAGTCTTAGATGAGGAAGTCAGAATCACAAAATCACAGAGTATTCTGAGTTGGAAGAGACCCATATTCCCATATCAATTAACTTCAGCACTATAATCTTCAGTCTGGCTGAAAGAATATATTAAACCAGGTAATCATCTTATATAAATCCTTATTTTCAGACCTGAAGAGATTAGAGCATTTGGTTGGCACAGTTTGTCTCATTTCTTCAGTGATACTATTTTGTTAATTTGTTGATTATCAAGTATATGAAGGGAGATTCTGGTTCACAATATTTAAGGATATCATGAAGCTTTAGGAAGAAATTCACAGCTATACACTGACTAAGGAATATGTTCTGTCTTGAAAAATCCATGGCCAGAAAAAGCTAGTGGACTCATTCTTCTCCAGGCTATGGTGTTCACTGAGTGACCTACTGTCAAGCAGCAAAACTTTCAGAGTTATCCACCTTTGCGGATAACTGGGCATTTGGTTTGCCTGGATATGAGGCAGAACTCAGTTCAACAAAAACTTAGTTGCAACTATCCATCATTGTATCAATCCTAATTTGGTAAGAAACTGTGGAGCTGTCTAATGTCTATGATTAGGGATTTTCCCACTTCTCTGCTGAAAGTGTCAGAAGACAGACAAATGTGTTATCATCTTCTGGAGAAACGCTGCAGCCTTGATTTAAGCCTCAGAAATTTGATAAAAACGGAAAATCTGAGTTGTTCAATGTCTACATAAGAATATTTTCCAAGGAAACCAAGGAGTAAACTCTAGGACACTGATTTAAAGAAAGCAGTCAGGACTCAAGGTAGTTGCTTTCAAGCCATAAAAAAGGTTTCTTTTTGGCCCAAGATACAAGAAAAGAGGAACATCAGTTTCCCCAGCCCTGTCAGGTGCCAAAAGCCCCCGCTCAAATTTGCCACCTATTTTTATACCCTTGCCTCATACATATGGAAATTACTCCATGAATATGCATACCTTCAACATTATGTCATAAATTTCAACTTTGCCTTAAGACCTTCGACCAATCAGCTCAAATGTTTCATATTCTTGCCCCACATTTTGACTAGAATCCTCTTTTGTTTACCATTCAGGCCGGGGAAACAAGATTTTCTTCCCTTAATATTGCCTGTTTAATTTTCAGGCCAAGTGAATGATTTTAAAATCTAAAAGTCTACCTAGAATTCACTAAAATTTCACTATTTCACTAAAATCTCTAAATCTCTAAACTTCTGCCTAACTCACTAAAATCTGTAATTTTCTGAATCCTCAAATCAACACGAGCAAAGCAACACATTAGATCATTGGCAACCAGGATGGTAGGAAGGGTCAACAGTTTGCACACTATCACAACAACATAGGTTAAAAAAAATAAGTAAAGGAAACATTACGGTACTTTTTTTCTGTCTCACATTTGGTATTTTGAGGCACACTTTCTCCTTTCAACAATCTTTTCGGCTCATCAGTAACGCAATGCACTTTTCTTATGGTAGAAACACCAACTCCTGGTGCCTCTCTAAAATTTTTATTTAATATTAAAGCTTTACATCCTTTCAAGCATAATTGTGCATGATAAATTATCTTGTTCTGATAGAAGCTGTGTGAGAGGATTTCCAAGGGATTCCTCTAATTATGTTATATGCATGGAGAGGGAAAGTGGGGCTTGTTAAAATGAAATGGGGCACATGATTCTGACTGTGGGTGTCCTAATGGGTCACAATTTCAAGCTGTAAAGTTTTAGAAATACTTTATTTTAATATATTAGAGGCTGCTGAAATAATAGTTTAATGCAGATGAGGTTACTGGGACTCTACGTATCAAGACGTAACTAGAGTGAGCATGAACAAGTTTTCTTGACTCTCAGAGGGCTTCTCACCAGGGACAAAAGTCTCACCATTCTCCTTGAAGAGCCTCAAGAAAGTGAGTTTTGGTGCCCCATTCACACAAATTCACTGTGAGTTCTCAGCTTGGCAATGCTTCCCAGAATGCTGCTGTGCTTCAATGTTTACTGTGATTAGTTTTTAATCATGCAACACGCATTTTACAAACACTTTTCTCCTCATATCATAGTTAATTGAATTTACAAAGTAATAATTGCCCTTCATGGTCAACAGCAGAATACAAATGTTAATTTCCTCAAAAACATTTTTAAAGTCTTGCTTTATAAGGGTGTATGAGCTGTTCCAATCATCTGTGACAACAGCCTTTACATCCAAAAGTACATTTTTCCTGTCTATTTTAATATTTTTATTCTTCTGCTCCACTTGTGAATAGTAGGGCTCATTTAACTCCATTTGCATATAATTGTGCTGAAATATGTTTATATTAAATATGAAGAGAATTTTTTTCTGTAGACTTGTCATGAGATAAATTATGAGGATGTAAGATTTGTTCCATAATTTCTGATTTATCCTTTGATCAATCCCGATGTTCTAAGAAGAAAATCCTTACTTTTGTACTTGAGTAGTAGAAGTTTTACCAAGATATTAATTGTCTTCCACTAAAAGATCTTTTAGACTAATTTGACTGACAGTGTTGAATGACATAAAAATAGTATCTGGGCCCAAGAATATTATTTGATAGTCTGTTAGGATGCCAGATTGAAAAGTAAATAAACTTAACATGCTCCTGATAGTCCGCTACTCAGGAAATACATTTCAACTTTTAAAACTATTCTGAATTATTATAACCTGAAAGTTTCGTGTCCTGCTGATTTTCTGCTGTATCGTTGTTACACGATAGCATAGTTTTTTGCCCTTTGTGATAATGAATTGCATCATGTTGGGATATTTATCTTAAGTACAGTATC
Organism: Pitta sordida; assembly: GCA_013390025.1. Classification (NCBI taxonomy): domain Eukaryota; kingdom Metazoa; phylum Chordata; class Aves; order Passeriformes; family Pittidae; genus Pitta; species Pitta sordida. The sequence continues at coordinate 28,239 of WEKX01021867.1, read as the reverse complement.
TTTGTTATGAGCTTCATGTCTAGTGAGGAGTCAGGGAGAGAGTTTTATTTTATATTAACCATAGTTTAGATGTTTAGTATCAGAAACGGAACACAAAAGTTTTTAGATTCTTAGTTCTTGTATTTCATTAAGGATAATACTAATTCTGAAACTTGAATTTTAGGGACAAAAAAAAAAAAGATAGATTTTGTTCCCATTTGAATACTTCAGAATATTTATCTGCATTGTTTTTTAAAGAATTTTCTCTCTGGTCTGTAAGAAGGTGGAATTTGATAGCAAGGTAAATGGACCTCACAGGGCCTAGAGTCTTCTTTTCAACTGCAACCAGATATTGAAATCAGAGCCCATACAGCCTGCAACAATAAGTTAAATTCCCACAGAAAAATATGCCTCTTTCACAGAACCACAGAATATTCTAAGTTGGAAGGGACCCACAAGGATCATCAAGTTCAGCTCCCGAGCTAATGCCCATACAGCGTTCATACCCACAACCCCAGAGCCATGGATACCAGGCTCTGTCCATCTGAGACAATTTCAGGGTCGTGTCATCATATTTATTTTTTTTTTAAATTTTATTTTATTATATAACCTAATTCCCAGTCCATCATCCCATTATCTAGATGATGTCACTGAGTTCCTCATCCTGTCTTTCCTTAAACACCTCCATGAATGGCAACTCCCTCACCTCCCCAGGCAGATCATTCCACTGTGGGATCACTCTCTGTTTCACTCCATACAATGAAGTTCTATAAAATGCTATGAAGACAGTATGGCTAAAATACATGTGAGAACACTTGATTTCACTTCATGTAAAAATGAAGAATATAATTTATTTTTTAGAGGAGGAGATAGCTTTTATTATTTTTTTCTTCTGATGGCCTACTTTTCCAAATGAAAATTATTTTTTCTTATGATGGAGTCATTTCATGAGATCCTATTTCTTTTAACAAACTCTGGACAGGAAGAGAAAGATTAGTTAGGGAATATGAGAGTGACCTGCAATCTTGAAGGTAAATTCACTGTCCTGTGGAGTAGATACAATGGTAGGGCCATCAGCCTGTACAGTGTATTCCCATAATATAATCTCATTAGCTATCTCTGTGTTTCAGCATCCACTACACAGTTATTAAGCAGGAGACTTTCTAACACAGATTATTTTGACGTGAACTACAATATTAATATTTAATTTCACAGTAGTGTGCAAAAATAGGGGATCACTATATATTACTTTAAATATTTTATGAAGAATTTGTGCTTTGGTAAATGACTTTATTTTTCATTGTGTACCATTCACTTTAAGTATTACTTTATATCATACACGTTTCATTTAACATGTGTGGTTCCAGTGCACTTTGTGCCAGAACATGAGTTCTAAACCAAGTAACACCTCATAAGCCTGAGAAACAGAAGACACTGTAGGAGCCAGATGCTTTCTGGAGGTTATACAGGAACTTCATTACACAAATTCCTTTTGTCCTTAAAACAATTAAGAAGACACAGTGGTTCTAATTCTTGTGTCCCTTTTTTCTACCAATAAAAAGGCCAAAATGACAAAATCTGGTAATGTCGGTTAAAATGAGAATTTTCTCTCAAGGGGATTCTACATTGATGTAAAGGCTGGACAGTGATCTAATAAAGACCAGCAATGGAAGCAGAGGAGAGAGTAAAAAAAAAGATAATAGTACCTATAAAGTGTTGGTCTAAAATATAAGCTGAAGCATATCAGTAAATAATGTCTGAGTAGATAATTAAGAATAGAAAGAGACTAGGAACACTCTCAGAACAAAAGAGGACTCAGAAATTTTTGTGATGTTATCAGAAGTGAAGGCATTCCTGAAGCAAAGAAATACATAAAGTGAAAGAAAGATAGTAGATCAATTTCTGATAGAAAGGGCTTGGAAACCTACAGATGGTTTAAAAGAACAGATAAATATAGAAAAGAAAATTAATTAAACAGAGAAATTAAATTATATCTAAACACAGTGTTAAAGAAAAAGTTAACACCTAAGCAAGAAATAAACTTGGAGAAGACATTGATTAAGCAGATAAAATCTGAATCCACATGGTTTTCCAATATAATACCGTACATATATCAGGCCCAGCCAGCATGGGTTTAGGAGGGGTAGGTCTTGCTTGACCAACATGATCTCTTTTTATGATCAAGTAACTCGCCTAGTGGATGAGAGGAAGGCTGTGGATGTGGTGTATCTGGATTTTGGTAAAGCATTTGGCACAGTCTCCCATGATTTACCCCTGGAGAACATGGCAGCAAGGGGTTTTGATAAGAATATCTCTGCTGGGTCAGGAACTGGTTGGGTGGCCGGGCCCAGAGAGTGGTTGCTAATGGTGTCTCATCTCGTTGGTGACTGGTTACTAGTAGTGTCCCCCAGGGGTCGGTGTTGGGTCCGGTCCTGTTCAACATTTTCATTGATGATATAGATGATGGGATTGAGGTCATCATGAGTAAATTTGCAGATGACACCAAGCTTGGNCAGCAGGAGAAGTTTAGATTTGATATTAGGAAAAGTTTTTTTACTGAAAGAGTGATTAGGATGTGGAATGCGTTGCCCGCAGAGGTAGTTGAGTCTCCAACCCTGGATGTGCTCAAGGGGAGGCTGGACGAGGTGCTGAGTGATATGATCTGGATGTAGATGATAGGTTAGTTGGATTACAGGTTGGGCTAGATGATCTTCAAGGTCCTTTCTAGCCTTATCTATACTGTGATACTGTGATACATAGAGAAATTTGGAATGAGGCTCTTGAGCTTTAAATTCTTCTTGCTTCTGAGAAGACCAAAATTCGTTTTTATCTGAGTGATGCAGCAATGCCCATTGCCTCCAATTGAAACTGAACATTATCAAAATGCCTGAATCCAGTGATCTGAAATTTGGAAAAAGATGAACTATTTTTCAGGTGCCTTTATGGAATTTTTTCAACTAAAAAAAACATTTACTGTTCTATTCTTGCTTATTGTCTTAAATATTTTCCCCGAAGAGCTGTCAAGAACATTATTTCAAGTTACCTTTGTTTGCCAGACTGTTGAAAGAGAAAAGCTTGCCCAGACTTTGTTGGAGAGCTGCAGAGTGGTGTGTAGAAACAGAATGAATTAAAAATACTGTTAGTTGAATAGTTCCAGCAGAAGTTGTGAAAATTGAATTAACAGCCAAAATTATCCAGAGTCTGAAAGAAAAATTATTTGGGATTCACGCTACAATGAGAAAGTTTCCTCTGTGGAAAGGAACAGAGTTGTGAAGTTAGGTTTTTAACGATTCTGTGTGTTCTCTTCCATTCTCAATGATGAGAATTATGCCTTTAAAATGCACATGTAAATATTTAAAATGCTTGTGGAGATATTTTTTAATCAATATTTCATCATGAAAAGAAAACAGCAAAGAACAAACTTGGGAAAATACAGATATGAGAATTGCTATTATAGAGAAGACTTTTGGTTGAATGAGATACTTAACTCAAAACCAAATTTTCAAAAGTACATAATTTCTGGTTTTAGAAGACTTACAAGGTTTTAGTACTTTGATTATGACTTTGTAGCAGACTATGAATGAGATCCAAACTCAGTCAAATGTGAAAAGTTTCCTGAATAATGTCTATCAGGAAATTAAAGCTACTGACTTTTCATATTTTGTATACTCATGGTGAATGTGGGGTTAAATAAGCCAAAAATATTTAAGTTAAAATGCCTCACCTCATATTTCTGAAAGGATTTGCGCTGCTTTCATCAGCATGGTGTTTCAGCCCTGTATCTGTAAAACTGTAAAATGAGTCTCATCTTCTCTAAGGTCAGTCATTTATTGGGGTCTGTCATTGAGCCATTCCAAGGCTGATTCTTCTGAAACAGGAGACTAAGATGAGTGAAACAATCACCCAGTTTAGTCTGGTAGATTCATCATTCAGATGTGTGGACCAACACCTCTTAATCACTTATTAACCTTCTGCAATCACTGTCTGTTATTCTTTATATGGGTGAGATAAATGAATATATTTTGCTCCTAAGTTTCACTGCAAAAAATTGTGAAGCCAGATATTGGGTTAATACTGTACTCCTGTCCAACCTTTTTATTTCTTTCAGGGTTCAAGTAGCACCTTACAAATCCTTTATCTTCTCCCAGTTTTAATTCTGACCAGAATGCCCCTTGCCTCTTTCTGTTTCAGTCAGATTTCCTCTGTATGTTGGCTTGGTGGCTTTATTTCCACTGCTGTTTCTGCACCAAACACAAAGGTCATATTCCAATTTATTTCCTACCATTTTGAATACGTAAGACAAGATCTTCCCAAAGATAGCAAAAGAAAAATTTAACATAATTATATAGTGTTATTCTCACACTTGTTCTTGCTTGTTACAGGTTTTCTTTTTGTTTCATTAATTTGAACAGTTTGGTGTGACTGAAAGTTTTCAGACAAAAGATGCTACCTATGGCAGATTTATGGAAGTTCACTCCAAAGTACTAGCTTTGTCATAACTGGAAAAATTAAATGCAAGTTTCATAACGTAAATTACTGGGTGCTCTTATTAACAAGAAATGATACACCACCTTTGATTTTGAAAGTAGGGAAACTACATTTATGCTTTGCAAGTACAGTTCCTCAAGTAGCTGTGAAACAAATTTGTTTTCAGGCCATCCAACCATTCTCTGCTTTCTTTGGTTCTGAAGTTGCTCTGACAGGTTTCCAACATCCATGTTTCCTTTCACCTCACTTCCCAAAACATGTTAATCTTACAGCCACAACTCTCTGGCCACACATGAGTTGAGATTTACTGCTGTGAGATTTTGATGCCAAGGCCAGGAATGTGTTTTCCCACCAAAGAAAACATACAGTATGGGGCAAACTTCCTGTCTGGTCTCACTGCCTCTACCATTTTGGACTGGCATAAGAGGCCACTTCAGAAAGGCTCTGTTCTTGAGTTGTCATTTGTTCGGATGCCATTTTCCTTGGACAGACTTCAGTCTGAAAAACATGTTCTGTTCTGAATAGTTTATTACCAACTGTGTGCTTACAGAAATAGCATGAAGAGACAGTTTCCACAGAATCAGAGAATGGGTAGCACTGGAAGGGATCACAGTGGGTCATTTGGTCCAACCTCCAAATACACTTATATATACTGTAAGGAAAACACACTTACGCTTCCAGTGTGCTCTTGACATAGTTCAGAAGTGAATAAGCATGCTGTGAAATTGTAATTTGCTATTGTAAAAAGAAAAATTGTTATGTTTTTAAAAGTATTCAGAGAACAAATACATTCTTTTCATTAAAAATTGCTTTGTTTACACATGCCCAATTATCTCCTATGCAGAGGACTGGGCTGAACAATTTACCTAGCTCTTATTCTACCTTTGGGTTGCTAGATAATTTTAGGGAAGAAATTTTTCATGGCTGTGTTTTAATTTCTCTTCAGGGTGACCCTGAAAAAGTTAGAGATTTAAACAAAACTTGATAATGTTGAATAGTCAAGCTGTGACATCCAAGTGCTATGTATCCTATGTTCATTTTGAAATTTATATTTGCAAGTGGAAACATCTTTAGCTGGCAACAGCCCTGTATTTTTATCAGTGTGAGTGAGCCAAGAAAAATAGGTATTATTTATTGAATTTCTTTTATTAATTAAGGAGTTGTTTTAACAAAAAAAAAGTCACTTATTTTCATCCTTAAGACTGATGAATTTGAAGTCATCTAAGATAAAAAGAGAAGAGGAAGAAGCAGTGCTATCTCTTTTCAAGAGGTGGAGACTTATGGGCTTAGACATACAGTCAAGTTCCCACAGAGATAACAAGCTACTGAAGAGCAACCAACTTGTTTTAACGGTCCTTTTGTGTTCTCTTGGTTTGTGGCAAATGTGAAGTAATTCAAATAATCCTCATCCTCTTTCATCACATATTTTTTTGAGGACCAAAGAAATGTAAATCACTTCACACTTGTCACAGGGTAAGAGATTGAAGATAAACGTTGTTGCAGATCAGCTATATTGGGTAACTCATTATGGCACCGTGATTTCCACGTGTCTGTGACTTGAGACCTAAGTTGACTTTCTGTGACAAACTCTATACTTTTTGAGCCTTACGCTCATGTCTAGCCCAAAGACAAAATCAATACTGTTTTTACAGTTTTTCACTGTCAATCATGTGAAAAAGAGTAACTCAGGAAAGCCTAGCCCTAAGGTATAGCTGGCCTGATAAAATAGAAAAAGAAATCAAATGTACTGAACTCACTAGATTTCCAACCATTATTCATAGATTCAAGAAACTTATGTATTTTGATGAGCAAATAACATTTGAAATATTTGTTCAGTAAAAAAAAAAAATTAGAACTCTTGGAAGTTATCCAGTTTTCCATCACTATTTATGATTAAGATGGTGCTATTCCAAACAACAATTCTGTAGTTGATGAGGTTATGATTGTATCTAACAATGAATCTTGAGACAAGAGAAAAATTCTAGCAATGCATCAGCAACAGCTTCTGAGTTTCAATATGGTCACAATGATTTTTAAATAATTACTCCCACATGCCTTGTGCTTCTTTTTTGATTTGTGGAGAGTGAAGGTTTTCAAGCTGTGGTTGGTTTTGCTGTTTTTTAATGTTTCTTTCCCCCCATTAAATATCAAAATGGAGTTTGAGACTGGGAAGAGAAACTGGGATCATTAGTGCTTGGTAGGAGCAACAGCATAATCAAGTATAGTTTTTCTTCTTGCAACGCAGTGCCAATAATTTTGGCCCAGGAGGAAGAGATCATCAGGTCCTATGTTTGTAGCTTTTTGATGGTGCTATGTATCATAGAAACGTAGTATGATTTGAGTTGGAAGGCACTTCAAAAATGTTCTAGTTACAATCCCTCTGCCAGTCCAACCTGCTGCTAGACCAGGTTGCTCAAAGTCGCATCTAACTTGACCTTGAACACTTCCAACCATGGGGCATCCACAACTTCTCTGGGAAGTATATACAGAGATTTTGTGTTTCAGCAAAAAAAAAAAAAAAGCAGGTTTTAAAAAAACTATAATAAGCCAACTTTGATGAAATAAGTTCATAATTATTATTTCCTTACAGATGTCCCAGCTTCATTCAGTGAAAATCTTGCAGTATGGTTCTTCTGATTGCTTAAAAATACAGGATTGGTAAAATCTGTAAGGTCCAAGTCTCCTGGACCAATCTGTTGTCCATATTCTGCTGAAGTGAGCTCTAAAATTATATGTAACAGTGGTAACAATTCCTCTAATTTCAGCTAAATTCCATGTCTGGAAATAACCCCATTTAACTGTCTTTGAAAAAACTATCTGGAAGAAGATTTGCATTTGTTAATGTGTAAGTGACAATATCTTCTTTTGGGTGGATACAATGATTTATTTCAGAACTTGATTGATTGTGTTTCTGAACAATCTCAATTACTTAAGGCTCTTTTCTCTCTTCCCCAATATATATGTTGGTATGCATGTATATAAATATACATACATATACATATATATTTATATGTATGTAAATATATATGAAGAGAATTAAATTTACTTAATAAAAAGAACATTCCTTCAGGAAATTTAATTTTAATAAATTTAATTTGTACAATATTATAGGTATGGGGAGAGCTCTATTGTTCTATTGTAAAAGTTTACTCCTTTTTACTGGAACAGACAATAGGGCTCCTTTCTTTTCTCCCATTCCCTCCCCTGCAAGGCATGTGGCCAGGAGAGGGGTTTTCTCCTTTTACCAGACAAACAATGGAGGGTTTTTTTGTCTTAACTTTCCTTCACAGCAAGGCATGTGACCAGGGAAGGGGCCCAAGGGCGGGGGTGGGCTGAGTGACGGCCAATGGCTTGTGACATGTGAGGGGCCTGAGGCCCTATAACTATAGCTGGGCCTCCCAGGGATCTTCATGGATCTTCTGGACCGAGGAAGCCTTGTTTTCTCCTCTGATCTGTACCACCACCATTTTGCCCAGGACCACATGGACCTTGACTCTTCATCTCAGTACAGCCTTCCCCCTGCCAACCACTGGATCTCCCTGCAGCCCCTTGGACACATCAGAAAAGGATCACTGGCTGTTACTCCACTGGTTTGCTGACCCTGGACCCTATACCCATGCCCCTGGAATCCCAGGGGGACCCTAGTTTCCCTTGAACTTGCCCCCGCCCTCGTGTTTGTTTTTTCCCAGCTGTTTACAGTCATCATTGTTCCATTGTTGTTGGTATTGTTATTGCTGTTTTTCAAACACATACATATATGTATTTGTAATATTCTATTTTTTTCTTTCTCACAGTAAGTTTCTTATTTCTCTATATATATTATTCAAGTATTTCTAAATTCAATTCATACTCCATTTTAATTGACACTAGGAGAATTATTGAAAAATAATAAATAACAAAAATAATAAAATAAAAGCATATCATACTGCTTTGGCAAAAGCAAAGCCAGTTAATTTATCCCAGTTTTTATGAATAGAATTTCTCTCCCACGATGTCACTCCTGTTTTTGGAAGTGCTTTCTGAAGTTAAAACTGCACATGTGGAGTAGACCTGTATTTCAGCAAATGAGTTCTGTTAGCATAGTCATTAGGTTTAAATTTATGTCAACAGGAGACCAGGAACAGTCTACTAGTCCCAGTGGATACCTTCAGTTTAGATTCACAATTTGTGTAAGTTATGATAACAGTCTAATTAGTGCTTTGGACGCACAGTTTTCTACTTGGCAGATAGACTACAATAGCTCTTTCAGAAATTCTACTCATTATGTCTTATTAGCATCAGGCAAGACAATATAAATCTCATTTCACAAGAGATTTATAAGAACTCCTACTGGGTAGTGGTTCTTTTTCAAATGACCCTTATTTTCCTTTTCTGTGTATCAGCTGGATATTTCTGGAATACAGTCTTTAATATCAAGTATAATACTTAACAATATCTGAAAATGTCAATGTCTGAAGAAGCAGATAGCATTTCTTCAAGTTAAAACTGCTTTGAGGAAAAATAATGCTAATGTTAGTATATCACCAAATTACTATATCAAAATGAAAATGTTTCAGTGTATGTTTTCTAATCAAATGGTTTAAATGTAAATAAGTTTCTGCACACAGGAAGTAGAACAACTTAATTCTGAAAAGGAATTTTGGTTTTAGTTGAAATAATATTTTTTATTCAAATTGGCTTTTTGGCTTTTTTAAAATTGGAAATTAATTATCCACCAAAGCTTTACACACCTGATCTGTTTTTAAAGATGCGGGTTTTGATTTTTTTTTATTGTCCTAGAATTGCCATGTATTAGTTTTGATTGGTTTTTATAGGAATACAACAAGTAATACTATTTTTAGGATACTTCGATCTTGTATAACAGAAACAAAAATTGGAAAATACTATTTATCCTACTTCTGGTAGAGTGTGAGGATGAATAGATGTCCCACAAACATGTTTACACATGTCAGCTCCTTCGAAGCCACAGCCAGAGGCCTACCCAGCATGGAGTTACTGTTCTACGTTAGGAATTTGAGCCTGGACTTCGAGCCATGACTAGGTAGAAATCCCACATACAGTACAAGAAGCTGGATCTGGAATAAAGTGTACAAAGGCTAATTTCAGTAAAAGATATAGTAATGGTTCTTATTATTTATAATAACTTTTAATGCTGTTTGTGAGGGACTTGATGCAGTTGTTGATTGAATTTGAACAACATCAACTAGGTATGCTGTCTGTGTTTCCACATCACTTGATTGAGGTTCATGTGAATAAGAAATAGACCTCTGTATTTTACACTACATTGTCAGGAAAGTGCACGTTATCTGGCAAGTAGAGTATTCATGGAGAATGCTCCACATTTGGTGCAAATACAAGTGTCCAAACTTCCTATGGAGTGACAAATCCAAGAGGAAGTATTCAACATTTTTTTTAAGAACAAACATGATTCCCATTGAACTCTAAGAAATTATGTATATCTTGATTTTAGTTCACATTTTAGTGTCAGAAAAACAATACATTTCTTTGTATGAAAACAGAGAAGCTGAGGTGCTTTTGGTTACATCTGCATGGGTCAATGACTCATACCGTATTTCAGGAACCGGCCAATTTTCAGTCTTTGACCACTGTCAGCTAAATAATGATTTACAAAGCCAAAATAAGAAAAAAAAAAGGAAAAGGGAAAAAAAGGTGATTATCTGTTAAAACTAGACAAAGTGAACTTATTAAGTTCAAAATAAAAACAATGCAAAGAAAAGAAACAAAGAAAAATAAATGCGTGGAGCCAAATTTGGATTACATACAATTAATTTTATTTGTAATAAACCCCTTGAATGTACTTATGGTCAAGTACAAGTAAGAAGATAGATTTCCAAGTTGTTCTGAACAGGGGAGGAAAACATGGTCTGTAAAGTCAACAGAATGTTCATTTCACCTGAACACAAATGATTTAGATCAAAGGTCTCAATTGCTTCATCCCTTGTGTGTCTTTTACCTCCATGTCATTTACTTTGGATTTACTTTCCAGTTCCATATATGTATTCAATAACTTCAAATACATTGCCTACTTTAGTTTTTTCTAAAGCTATTGTATATGTTATGAAACCTATATTTCATATTTCTATCATGTGCTATGGTAAAGGTTATAAAGCAGAACGTATAAGGCAAATAAGTAAGTAGTTCACCAACAGGGGTGTTAATTTAATTTTAATGTTTTCTTTTACTATTTGTTTTTCTTCTTTTAACCTGTAAATGAATGACCCTAATGCAGGGGAGATAAATGAAAAATGCTTTAAATATATTTAATATATTTAAGCCTTTAGTCTTTATACAGGAGATTTTCTTCCTTTCAATTAAGTGAAAAACAAAACCAAAAGTGACTTATTTTTAGGTTTCATGATTAGTGTTTAGGTTTTTATTTGTTTCAGGGTTTTTAGTTTTGTGGGGGAGGTTTTTGTGTGGGTTTTTTGTTTGTTTTGTTCTGTTTTGTTTGGCTTGGTTTGGATGCTTTTGAACAAAAAAAATCCAATGTAAAAAATCCAGTCAAAATTTGACCTAGATGTTCTAGAATATAGTCAATGCAAACTGTTGCATACCTGTTTTTTCTCAGGCACGCTTTAAAGTCTTAAATCATAGAACCAGAGAATGGCTTGGGTTGAATGGTTTCTTAAAGTCCCATCCAACCTGGTCTCGAACGCCTCCAGGCATGGGGCATCCACTTTCCTGGCAACCTGCTCCAGTGCCTCACCACCCTCACAGGAAACAAAATAAGATGTTGCTGAAAAAAACGGAATGAGATGGTTGAAGTACAGTCTTTCTGTGTAAAGCTAATGCAGAAATATGACATACTGACTACTTCTAGAACAGGACTCTAGGAGTTTGCATTAAGAGTTAATTTGGGACAAATTGTGTTCCAGAAAATCACATCCTATATACTGAACACCCTTTTTAGATGAGATTGTAGTTTGAGATTTACTTGTAGAAAGGATTTTGATAAGGTAGTCCCATCAGACATGCTTCTGTAGGTAAGCATAACCTGCTATGCAATTAATAATGACTTGTTCTTGGCAATTCCTTTTAAAACAAACGAAATACTAACACGGCATTGGTAATGGTACCTTGTCTGCAGAGATTTCTATTTTTATATTTTCCTAAGCTTAGTTTTATTCTTGGCTTTGTAATTGAAAAGAAGGCGTCTTTTTTTAGTTCAGTTTTCTTAGATTCAGCAGTCATTGCAGGCAGCTGGCAAAACAAGGGAAAGGTTCTTTTACCTTTTCTTTATAACTCTGTATGACTTTGGTCCTATATTAGCCAGATTTCTTCACCAAAGCTCAAACCCAATCCAACAGGGCTCTGCACAGTCATAAAAATCTCACTGCAAAAAGCATAGATCAGCTTTTATCTCCACTATTCCTCAATGTTGGAGAATTTTTGTTGTGTCGTTAGCCGCGTTGTATTCTACGAGTAACTAACTATCTGCAGTCGATCACCAAGTTGTGCTCATTAGCAGATGTGTTATAATTAGTGTTGTTTACTTTATTTCTTTTCATTTGAAAGGAAATCCACAAATGCAGGGTCAGAGAGCCAGGCAACAGACTGAGGGCACTCAGGATGAAACTTGGGAACAAAGACTGGAGTGCTTTTACCTCTTATTACAGGACAGAGACTGCTGGTAGTAGAAGGGCTTCATTTTTCTCCCTGCAAAGCAACTGTTACCACAGGGATGAACACTCCAAAGTCTGTGCAATACATCTGCAAGCTGATGAGCATTTTATTGAACTTTCTACCACTACTGTGATGATACTTAGTATTCATAACCCACCTGATGGTCTAGGAAAAGCTGCAAGGTATGGAACAGTGATGATTTCTCAGTGGAAGGCTCTTGGGATAAGTTCCAAATATAGTTTTTCACGTGATTTTGCTTTGAAATTAGAGAGTTCCTGTAAATCTTTGCAAAATGTAACTAGATCTGTTTTATGACAAACCAAAGTTGGAATGACATTGAATAAGTCTAAATGTCGGGTTCTGCATTTTGGTCATAATAATCCCAAGCAGAACTATAGGCTGGGAACGGAATGCTTGGAGAG
>WEKX01021866.1:0-13155 GCA_013390025.1 Pitta sordida | reverse complement strand
TAGTCTAGCAGATGGCAACAAAGACAATTAAGGGACTGGAGCATCTCTCTTATGAGGAAAAGGATGAGGAAGCTGGGCCTGTTCAGCCTTGAGAAGAAATGACTGAGTGGGGACCTCATCAATGTCTATAACTATCTGAAGGGAGGATGTCAAGAAGATGGAACCAGGCTCTTCTTAGTGGTGACAATCAACAGAACAAGAAACAACCAGGAANACCTCTTCTCTAGGAACAAAAAGCATATTTCAAACAAGAGCAGCCTCCATATGCCATCATGTCTGCATATATAATGTATGTGGTACAACTGTAGTGTAACTGCATATATGCAAATAAAAGCATATGTGAAATTGAAAAACGGATGACACTGGATTATCACTTAGGCTGCTACTGTGAAGATGTCAATTCCATCTATTTCATTTATTTTTCTCACATAAAATTCCATTCCTGCATAAGAGTAGCTAGTCTAATGCCTGTCTTAATAGTAGCATAGTTACAGGGTTTTTTTCTGTTCACTGATTTGCATATTTAATTGTTGAATTTCATCTTCCATTTTATTTTATTTATTTTATGTATTATACCATAATAAAATNACAGGTTGCACAGAGAGGTTGTGGAATCTTCCTCCCTGGAGATATTCAAAACCATCTGGATGCAATCCTATGTTATGTGTTCTAGGATGACCCTGCTTAAGCAGGGAGGCTGGACCAGCTGACCCAATGTGGTCCCTTCCAAACTCATTGTGTGAGTCTGTGAATTCAAGTCTCAAAGAATCCTCACTCTCATCCTATGAGAGACTCGACTCCCAATAATATTTGTTGAAATCTTTTTCCAGAAAGTCTTTAAGCTAAAATACACACACACTGTGCTGATTATCTTTATCCATATATTTATTGTCTTCTGAATAACTCAGAAGATTGATCATGCATGATTTCTTTATTTTAAAAAAAAAGAACTCTTCCTCAATTGCAATTTCTCTTTATTATGTTTTATACTAATTTCCTTCATACTTAGACAATGTTCCTGTCAAATTCAGCCATTAAGTTCTTTTAAAATATTTGGTTACACCACCATCCTCCATTCCTCTGATTCCAGGATTGTACATCAGATAGTTCATCAGTTCTGTGTTTTGGTTCCCTTAAAGCTCTTGGGTATCTGCCATATGATCCCATCCTTTATATCTTTTTCCTCACTGCCCCTCCCCGCTAAAAATTCTCAAAGCATGTCACAGTCAAAAATTAGCTCACAGATATATGATCTGTTCCAGACATAATTAGGCAGTGCCTAATTCATAACACGTAAAAAGTCCTTCAATATAGGTCATGAAAGTTTTCCATATACTGAAGAAGAAAGAAAAATAATGAAGAAATTTGGCTATACTTTCTCCCATTAGCTGAGTTGGGGAAAAAATAATAATTGGAAAGCTGAAAAAAGTCTGAGAAGTCTGAAAAGCAGATCTATGTAGGCAGCATTTTTGTCATTTTTGTTCACCTGAAGAATGGCCTATTGGCAGTGTGCCATGTGCCTTAATTATCTGGCTGCCAACTTCTTGGATGCCAAATGCTTGCCATGGTTTTTTTTCCAGATAGGTTCTTTCTTACACAGTAGAGTGACGGGTGACATTTGATTGTAAAAGCAAAATATTCCAGTATCATACCAAAGTTTTAAGAGGCAGTACAGAGTTTTCTTACAAACATGTCTGAATAGATGGCCCAATAATTAAGAAAAGACAACCCAACTTTCCATCTAATCATGCAGGCAAGACGATTTTACAGGTAAAGTAACCCCTATTTTTTGCTTCTTAAAGGAGGAAGGTTTGTACAAAGGCTCATATACCTCCAAGAGTAAGAGCTAATTTATTTTATCTGATACATGCCAGGAGTTTGCTATGATGTATTACCAACTTTACTAAACTTCTCTTCTTCTATTCTTTTCAAACAAACTCAAAAATCTGGAACCAATTTATTTTATTTCACAGCTGTGAATACTCTACTGAAGGATACATGAAATAAACTATTTGTAGTAGTCTTTGCTGAGAAAGTATGTGTTTTTCTTAAGGTTAGACAGTCAGGAAAATGAGTGTTCTTATAAACATATTACCGTAACTCAGAAGACAGACTCTTAGCCTTGAAAATAGCAACAATGATAATAAACAATAGTGGCTTTAGTAATAGAATATATTTTTAAATGTCTGTAATGGTATTTTTAAATGTCAGTAATGGTATTTTTAAACAAAAAAAGCTAGCAGTGTACTGTGTCTGCTGTGAGGAAAATTAGCATGTAGCTGCCAGACAATCTCAATGAATGATTTCTTTGTTGAATCATGAAATCATTGTGTTTGATATTATTATATACATACAATCCAGATCTGATGCAGGCACATTCAAGATGAATTCCAAACAGCCAGAAGTCATCATTAACCCTCTGCCAAGCAGGGTTTATAGATAATTATTAAATAAATTGATATATTATACTTCGTTTAAGCAGTTCCTATAGTGTTATTCCTTGCTCATTATGATGAAAGCATGGTTAAGGTAGAGAAAATAACATTGTTTTTTCATTTTTCCCTAAAGTACATACCTATACAAGAACACATTCATGTACCATTTTCAGCTAAGCACAAAATACTGTTTACAGATTCTTCCTTCATATCTGTTTTACACCTTTTTTCTTAATATTTGTTTCCACAGATCAACTCCCAAATGTATGAACAGTGTATGAACAATCCTCTTACCTTTAGCAGGTACATTTGGCAGTCACTGACATAGTCATATTCGAGTCCATCAAAGGTATAATAATGTCGATCTCCATAAATAGTGCATACAGCAGGACAGGGGTAACTGGTGCAACTGAATATACCTCTCCGACAAACACTGTAGGGAAAACTAATAATCAATACCTTCTCATAATCATTATTTTCTGTATATTTTCAAGAAAGAGCTTTCTCAGATTCTATATTTCAAATCATACAGAAATTCATAAGCAGAAAAAATTCTCAGACCTTGAAACAGAGAGGTATCTGTGGATTGCTTATGAAGTTATTGGTGATGCCATGTCAGAGAAGTGATGAATAAATGCACAATAAAAATGCATAAGAAATAAATGTGAAATCTTGAACTTTTCATGCCTTATGCAAGTATTTTCATCACTGCCTCAAGCAGAGATAACACACCATACCACAGCACTGGAAATCGGCTAATATGACACCCATCCACAAGAAGGGCAGGAAAGATGATCCAGGTAATTACGGACCTGTCAGCCTGACCTCGGTACTGGCTAAACTCATGGAACAGTTAATCCTGTGTGATATTATGCAGCAACTGCAAAATAACTATGACATTAGGTCTAGTCAGCACGGATTTAGGAGACGTAGGTCCTGCCTGACCAACCTGATCTCCTTTTATGATCTGGTGACTCAGGTGATTCATGGCCATGGATGTTGTGTACCTGGATCTTAGCAAAGCCTTTAACACAGTTTCCCATGGTAGTCTTCAGAAGAAACTCCCAGAGTGTGGGTTGGATAGGAGCATCCTGTGTTGGGTTAGGAATTGGTTGAATGGACGAGCTCAGAGAAAGTTGGTAAACAATGCCACATCCAGCTGGTGGCCAGTCACTAGTGGAGTCCCACAGGGATCAGTGTCAGGCCTCATACTGTTTAATATCTTTATTGATGANCAACCCCTATGGGGAGTGACTGTGGGAGTTGGAATTGTTCAGCCTGGAGAAGAGGAGACTCAGAGGTGACCCCATTGCTGTTTACAACTACCTGAAGGGAGGTTGCAGTCGGGTGGGTGTAAATCTCTTCTCATAGGCTGCCAGCACCAGAAAAAGAGGACATGGCCTTAAGCTATGCCAAGGGAGGACTGGATGTCAGGAAGAGCTTTTTCCCAGAGAGACTGATCTTTCATTGGAATGGTCTGCCCAGGGAGGTGGTGAAGTTGCCATCCCTGGAGGTGTTTAAGAAAAGACTGGATGAGGAACTCATTGACATGGTCTAGATAATGGGATGATGGGATGGGGAATTAGGTCATTAAAAAAAAAATATGAGATTAGCTCAGTTAGATAAAACATGGTGCTCATGGCACTAGGGTTATAGGTTCAATCCGTGTATGGGCATTCACTTAGGAGTGGAATTCAATGATCCTTGTCGGTCCCTTTCAACTTGGAATATTCTGTGATTCTGTAACACACTTGTTCATAAAACATGGATACTATATTTTTTCTCAAAAAATTTTGATAAAAGCCTGTACTTATTCAAAGCAAAATACCCCTCCAGTTGCTAACTGTAACATTTCAGGTTACCAGACAAGTATGGAAGGAGTTTAAGAAATTAATGCTGATATTTTGCAGGATTATTTTTCTGTCAGCTACATTAAATGGTTTACAAAAATTTGTATGAAGGTAATATTGGCATCCTCCTGTTTTGCTTGCTTACACAAGCATTTGCAAGTGTAAATGCTTGATTGATTTGCTAATGCAGTTTTTAACTGATTAAAAGCTGCCAGGGCAATTTATTTTTATTTTTAAATATATACTTAACTGAATATAGATATTTTGGTTAGCAAATTATAATTTATGAAAAACTGTTTTGCTTCAGTATGAATCAGGTAAAGCTCTTCAAAAAGATATTGAGTGCTAGCTCAGTTTTCATTTCTAATGGCAGAGTTTTTCAGTTGCTCATCTTTTTCCTGTACAGTCACTTATGATAACTGGCAGCTTACACTACAAAGAATCCAGTTCCTAAAGAAGCAGGCTATCTACCATTGTCATACATTTAATATCTGTTTTTTCTTCTTGGTTGACTGTCATGATACCCTATTCTCCAAAATGCCAAATGTCTTTTCTTTTAGAAATTAACTAATGTGTGTAGAATTAAGTATTTTTTTTTACCGCTTGTTGACTTGATTTCTTCGTCTTCCTTTTCAGATTTGAAGCACTCCCGCCCAAAGTCTCCNAACACAGTACTCAAGATGTGGTCTAACCAGTGCCTAGTACAGGGGGAGAATAACTTCCTGAGTCCTACTGACAACACTATTCCTCATGCAGGCCAGGATACCATTGGCTTTGCTGGCCACCTGGGCACACTGCTGGCTCATGTTAAGTTTTCTATCAACCAGCACTCCCAGGTCCCTTTCCACCTGATTCAAGTCTACTAGTGAACCTAATAAAAAATATATCCTGTAACTGTTTATAAACAAGCATATTTTTGATTTTAAAAGTATCCAACACATTTTCTGTATTGTTTCACTTTGGGTTTGGATACAGCTGATCTGGAAGTATGCAAAATTAATGTCACTTACCAGGTGTAACATGGTGTATCTATCACTTCTCCTGACAGAAATTCCCTGTCTTTCCATGTGCATGGACAGCTATCAGGAATATAACATTTCCCTTTATGCTCAGCCATCCTTCAAAATAAAAATATCATTAAGATGAAAGAGTAAATTCACAAGCAGACCAATGTAACTGAATGTGTACTATCTAGATCTCACCATGGGCAATTGGTCTTCCATCCAGCCAAGGACCATTAGTTCATCACAAAAGCTGTCAAATCATCTCCACTGTGCACAACTGGAGATCTCTTCAAGCTCACAGCTGCAACTTTCCATCTGGCTGGAAAGGGATATGTTGGTGTGGGGCAGCAGCTCCCATACAGGAGCATAGGTAATGTAGGTACTCCTCCCTGAAAACTGCAGAGTATGCGTGTATCCTGCAAGCAGCTGAAGCTGCAGTCAGAATCCTCCTCTTTCTCTGCTGTTCTCTCATCCCCATATCCCAGGGAAGCAGCCAGAATGTTGTTCCTGCTCCTCTGCACAGGGAAGAAACTGTCCTGTTCTGAGTGCAGAACGGTGAGCTGGGCTACAGCAGCTGTTGCAGAGTTAGGAGAGCCAAAGAAAAACAGTTTGGGAATGCTCCTGGTGGAAGCTACCTGCCTACACCAGGGAAGTTGAAACAACTAACAAAGTTAAGACAAAACAGAGCTATTTAATGCAAAAAGTGTCAGATCTAAGTAGATTATGGCTAAGCAACCCAGAGGTGTGGACAGCCACTTTTTGCTATCTATCTCCTCATTTCCATCAGTTTAGCAACATTAACTTTTTTAAAAACACCTGACACCTCCATTGCTGCTTTTCCGGAGAGCAATTTCTGCAGTTGTCATCGCAGCACATGGCTGAAAGTACAAAGAGATGTTTCTCAAAGTATGATGTTGAGCTTTTGTCACTTGAAGTTGAGGTTAAAAGGAATACAGAGCTTAGAGGTTTTTTCACCCCACTGTTGGTTCATTAAACAATTATAAGCTCTAAGGAAAAGCCTCAAGTGTGCAGAAAAATTAAGGTTAGGAAAACACCAGAACAGATGGTTTGGGAAGGTCAGAATCCCTGGCAATGGAAGTTAAATAGCTGTCAAGAATAACATAGGTATTGCTGATGCTGCCTAAAGGCAGGAGAGTAACTTATCCCCATGAGATCCCTTTCCACACTACTTCTCTGTACTTCTACAATTCAATTTAGCCTCTTACATCTCCAGCTCAATGTATGGGTGACTTTCAGTGTAGCTTTAGGTGATGAATTTACTGTCCTTCTCAGCTCATTTCCTCAAGAAACTTTGGGTTATTCAAGTTTTAAAGCATATGAGAGATTTCCAGTGTTTCAAATTCTTTGTCATTTCAACTACATACTGACTAAAAGAATGACAAGCTATCATGAAAGAATTTTAACAATATAAAATGTAAAACATTTTTACTCTAGGAAGAACATTTTTTGCATACTACAGTCCATCTTGTCATGGGTTTCCAAAGGAAATTCTTTCAATACCACACACAAGCTCCTCTACATTATGAGCAACTTAAGCAGGATGTAAGTAATAAGTACGTAAGTAGGATGTAAGCAGTAAGGTGCCAGTCACCAGGAGAATCCAGGATTCCACTCCAAAAAGTTAGATCATTCAGTCAAACAATGAGTAGTGCTAGAAATAAGGTGGAAAAGGAAAAACAAATAGACAAAAAGCATCTTAAGAGAATAAAAAGAAAACATCACTGCAAAATGTCTCATTATAAGGTTTTCATGACTTGCCCATTTAGATTTAATATCAGGAGGAATATGCTCATATATTGGGGCATAGAGGAGGCTTCTTTGAGAAGCTGCTGGAAGCTTCCTCTATGTTCAGCAGATTCAATGCCAGCCAGCTCTAGGCAGGCCCTGCCACTGGCCAAGGCCAAGCCAATCAGGAGTAACACCTCTGTAAAAACGTATTTAAGAAGACAGAAAAAAAGTTAAGGGAGAGATGAAGATGGCCAACAGAGAAGAACAAAGTGAGAACATGTAAACAACAATGCAGACACCAAGGTCAGTGCAGAAAGAGGGGCAGGAGGTCCTCCAGGAACCGGAGCTGAGGTTCCCCTGCAGCCTGTGGTGAAGACCATGGTGGAGCAGTCTCTGCAGTCCATGGAGAATCCCAGGGGTTCAGAGATCCACCTGCAGCCCATGGAGGAGCCCACATCAGAGCAGTTGGATGCCTGTGGGTGGCATCTGTTGGAGCAGAGTCCTGGCAGGGACCTGCTGATGTGTGGGAAGAGAAGCCCACACTGGAGCAGGTTTCCTGGTAGGATCTGTGACCTGTGGGGGACCCAGACTGGAGTAGCCTGTGCCTGAAGTATTGCACCCTGTGAAGTGACCCATGTGGCAGCAGTGTATAAAGAGCTGTTGCCCATGGGATGGACTCACACTGGAGAAGTTTGTGAAGGACTGTCTCCTGTGGGAGATGCAGGGGAAGGATCCTCTCTCTGAGCAGGAGCAGAAATGACTGTAAGCCCCATGCCCTGTCTACCTGCACTATGGGGGAGGAGGAGGTAGATCTTGGAAGGACTAGAGGTGTGGGGGAAAGATGTCTTTAAGATTTATTTCTCATTCTCAAGCTCTGATTCTATTAGTAATAAATTTAATTAATATCCCCACTTGGAGTCTGTTTTGATTGTGACAGTGGTCAGTAAGGGACCTCTCATGGTCCTTATCTCAACTCATGAAACCTTTAGTTACATTTTCTCTCCTCTGTCCATTTGCAGAGGGAAGTGAGAGAGAAGCTTTAGTGGGTACCTGGCATCTAGCCAGGGTCCAGCCACTACAGCTTATCATTTTCTTGTTTAAAAACTGGACTTCTGAATCTAATTTTTAAAATAATTCAGCTTGCCCCTTCCTAAGTAAAAGCCATATTCACTTCTTGGAACCATGAGCCTGAAAGGCATAATAGCTCCAGAAATACAATTTAATAATGAGAACATTACTAACTGAGTTAAATGTTATACATCTACTTTTCTACCTTATAGCAAAAGAAGTGTTTACCATCTTATGTAATAAAAATAATTAATAGTTTTTACTCTATTATTTGACAGAAACTTGGGGTTTGGCTTGTCAGTACCCCTGTTATAGTTTATCCTCTGTATAGAGAGGATAGTCAACTAATATACATTTGAAATTATAGAACTGTGAAAGCAAGCCTTTAATTCTGAGATTTAACTTATATTAACTTCAACTTTTCAAGAGAACTTTCATGTCAATACCACTAGTTTAAGTTCATGCAAATATCAGGAGGTTCAGTAAAAATTTACTAGTTTACTCCTTCTGAAGATTCATGCACTTTTGTGTTAAAAGTAGTTGTTTATTCCTTTAACACTAATGGTCTCGAAAGCTAACTTCTCAGTTGAGGCAGAGGTGGTAGAGTACTACAGAGTACCAGGCAAGAGCCTGGTACTAGTGATATACTAAGCAGCCATGCCTGAAATCTGTCCTTCACCAGTGTTTAGTTCATATATGAACATCACAAAGTGCATTCAAGGAGGATTCTGGCAGTCTCATTAGGCTCTGACCTCTGCACAACTAATATGCTGTCGGGAGACCACTGGCTACACACAAAGTGAAATTATAAAGAATGTTGAGAAAAAACAGGGAGCAGTTCACCAGAGGTCAAATTACAGCAATTCGCACAGCCTATTTGACTCTTCAAAAAATGAAAGTGCATGCTGTGGGTGTCAAGGGAAGAAATGGAAGTAAATGGAGGAAACAGTGGTTGATCCTGACAGAAAATTTAAAACAGGAGCTTTTAGGTTTTATGCTTGTATTTGACCCCTGCCAAGCTCATCAGATTATTTCTTTGCACCAAATCCAAATACCTAAGCTGAGAAAATCAAAAAGAAGAGAAGAGAGAATTAAGGGAAAGAGATCAGAATCCATCTCATACACTTGCCTCTCTTGCCTCAATCTGGGCATCAATATTTTAAGCCTGAGTAGAACTCTAGGTGAAACAACGATTTTGGCAGCAGTAAGCAGGAACACAAATGGTTTACATCACAGTTTTTTGTCATGTTCACTTCTATTCTCAAATAAACTATGGTGGAACAAATAAACAAGTGGTGGAAGTCATCTCCTGGCCTGATAGTCCCAAATACCAGCCAATTGGACTGGTAGCAAGTTGGATATTTGATAGGATAGTGGAATCATGGTCTCTGCATGGAGAAACAGTGAGACTTCAAATGAGGCAGAACTACAGCATGGAGCCTCGCACCAGGAAGAAGCAAGAAAGGACTCTTAAGACAAAAGAAAAAATTGGCCTTTTAACTGTTACTGTATGTCTGTGACAATTTTTAAAACAATAGTTTCCAAATTAGAGGTGCAATACCACTGGAATTTAAAAAGAAAAAAAGTATGCAGAGTTGAACAGAGTTGTGGAAACTATGCATTTGGCTCATGTTCCAGGTTGTTCCATCAAAGCTTACCCAGGAGGGCAAATGCAGCCACTTGCACAGGGTGGTGTGGGGACACAGGAGAAGTTCATGGCAAGATTTGCACAAGAGATCCCACAATTCACACCTGCTGCTGGTAATCCAGGCACAGGAGACCTGCAGTCATAGTAGATTTTTCCTTCTGGGCATATGTGAACTTCAAATGCAAAATGCAGGTTAGAAGAAAACAAGTGTTATTTTACACTGAAGGTTTGCTATTTGATTCTGTTCAGAAACTATTTACTGTAATGCACAGTGAGCCTACATTACAGTACACAGAAGAATGCAATCTGAATAGAAGTCTATAACATAGTCTATATTACAGAAATATAAAATTAATATATATTATAATGTAACAAAAGGCCAAAACATAGTATTAAGTATCTGGAGCTATCAGCCCTGGATCTGAAACATAGTCCATTCTTAAAGATAGAGTAGTTTTGCTTATGTAAAAAGAATCTTTAGAACTGGTATAATTTTGAGTCTATTGAAATCCCCTCTAAATTCATCAGAAATGCATAAAAAATTTATTTTCTAGAAATTAAGATCTTAAGGCCTCCTAAACATGGGTAGTGAGCCCAATTACAGGTATTCCCGTTAGAAAATATTGACCTAGAAGTCACATGCAATTATTTATCTTTTTAATTTCCCAAGTGACTTAGTACAGTGATCCCCTGTTACTCGTGGGCTCTTGGGTCTGGTCCTCCTCATACGAGTCATGGAATCCATGAAGATAGCGGCTCCACTACATAGTCAAGTACACCACGCCCGTAGCCACGAACCCTCCCCTAATAAGGTCTGGAGGGCGGTCCTGAGAGTGGGGCTTGTTTCAGATGTCTGGCTGTGCTCCGCCGGGGCGGGGGCTGGCTCTGCACCATGCAAGTGGAGGCTGCCGGCACCATGTGAGCGGCAGGGCCAAGGCCAAGCAGACTGGGGTCGCGGTAGGTTCTGCGCGCACACCAGGTCCCACAACTCGCTGGAAAATCAACAGCGAGTACGTGGATCCTCCAAATTACGGATCGCAACTATGCGGAGGATCACTGTGGTACAATTTGTGCTACAGAAAAGAAAAAGTAACAAAACCAGACATTTTTGCTCTTAATTGCTCATTTTAGATACATTGTGATGTTAAGTATCTCATAACGAAAATACATATGAGGAGAAACCAAACGACTAGTCAGNTTTAACTTCAACTTTTCAAGAGAACTTTCATGTCAATACCACTAGTTTAAGTTCATGCAAATATCAGGAGGTTCAGTAAAAATTTACTAGTTTACTCCTTCTGAAGATTCATGCACTTTTGTGTTAAAAGTAGTTGTTTATTCCTTTAACACTAATGGTCTCGAAAGCTAACTTCTCAGTTGAGGCAGAGGTGGTAGAGTACTACAGAGTACCAGGCAAGAGCCTGGTACTAGTGATATACTAAGCAGCCATGCCTGAAATCTGTCCTTCACCAGTGTTTAGTTCATATATGAACATCACAAAGTGCATTCAAGGAGGATTCTGGCAGTCTCATTGGGCTCTGACCTCTGCACAACTAATATGCTGTCAGGAGACCACTGGCTACACACAAAGTGAAATTATAAAGAATGTTGAGAAAAAACAGGGAGCAGTTCACCAGAGGTCAAATTACAGCAATTCGCACAGCCTATTTGACTCTTCAAAAAATGAAAGTGCATGCTGTGGGTGTCAAGGGAAGAAATGGAAGTAAATGGAGGAAACAGTGGTTGATCCTGACAGAAAATTTAAAACAGGAGCTTTTAGGTTTTATGCTTGTATTTGACCCCTGCCAAGCTCATCAGATTATTTCTTTGCACCAAATCCAAATACCTAAGCTGAGAAAATCAAAAAGAAGAGAAGAGAGAATTAAGGGAAAGAGATCAGAATCCATCTCATACACTTGCCTCTCTTGCCTCAATCTGGGCATCAATATTTTAAGCCTGAGTAGAACTCTAGGTGAAACAACGATTTTGGCAGCAGTAAGCAGGAACACAAATGGTTTACATCACAGTTTTTTGTCATGTTCACTTCTATTCTCAAATAAACTATGGTGGAACAAATAAACAAGTGGTGGAAGTCATCTCCTGGCCTGATAGTCCCAAATACCAGCCAATTGGACTGGTAGCAAGTTGGATATTTGATAGGATGGTGGAATCATGGTCTCTGCATGGAGAAACAGTGAGACTTCAAATGAGGCAGAACTACAGCATGGAGCCTCGCACCAGGAAGAAGCAAGAAAGGACTCTTAAGACAAAAGAAAAAATTGGCCTTTTAACTGTTACTGTATGTCTGTGACAATTTTTAAAACAATAGTTTCCAAATTAGAGGTGCAATACCACTGGAATTTAAAAAGAAAAAAAGTATGCAGAGTTGAACAGAGTTGTGGAAACTATGCATTTGGCTCATGTTCCAGGTTGTTCCATCAAAGCTTACCCAGGAGGGCAAATGCAGCCACTTGCACAGGGTGGTGTGGGGACACAGGAGAAGTTCATGGCAAGATTTGCACAAGAGATCCCACAATTCACACCTGCTGCTGGTAATCCAGGCACAGGAGACCTGCAGTCATAGTAGATTTTTCCTTCTGGGCATATGTGAACTTCAAATGCAAAATGCAGGTTAGAAGAAAACAAGTGTTATTTTACACTGAAGGTTTGCTATTTGATTCTGTTCAGAAACTATTTACTGTAATGCACAGTGAGCCTACATTACAGTACACAGAAGAATGCAATCTGAATAGAAGTCTATAACATAGTCTATATTACAGAAATATAAAATTAATATATATTATAATGTAACAAAAGGCCAAAACATAGTATTAAGTATCTGGAGCTATCAGCCCTGGATCTGAAACATAGTCCATTCTTAAAGATAGAGTAGTTTTGCTTATGTAAAAAGAATCTTTAGAACTGGTATAATTTTGAGTCTATTGAAATCCCCTCTAAATTCATCAGAAATGCATAAAAAATTTATTTTCTAGAAATTAAGATCTTAAGGCCTCCTAAACATGGGTAGTGAGCCCAATTACAGGTATTCCCGTTAGAAAATATTGACCTAGAAGTCACATGCAATTATTTATCTTTTTAATTTCCCAAGTGACTTAGTACAGTGATCCCCCGTTACTCATGGGCTCTTGGGTCTGGTCCTCCTCATACGAGTCATGGAATCCATGAAGATAGCGACTCCACTACATAGTCAAGTACGCCACGCCCGTAGCCACGAACCCTCCCCTAATAAGGTCTGGAGGGCGGTCCTGAGAGTGGGGCTTGTTTCAGATGTCTGGCTGTGCTCCGCCGGGGCGGGGGTTGGCTCTGCACCATGCAAGTGGGGGCTGCCGGCACCATGTGAGCGGCAGGGCCAAGGCCAAGCAGACTGGGGTCGCGGTAGG
>WEKX01021865.1:59252-70309 GCA_013390025.1 Pitta sordida | reverse complement strand
TCCATAAAAATATTTTATTTTTGCTTGACTTTTTGGAGAAATATTTCTTCATATAAACCATGACCCTTTCTCTTACTTTTAACATCAAATTAAGATGTCAAAGGTACTACGCTACTCCTAACCTGTTGCCCAAATGTGCTTTTTTCATTGTCTGTGATTCTGTGATTCTGTGTTCTCTCATTCTAATCAAAATTAAGATTAAATTCAGAATAAAAGGTCATATAAAAGTCTTAATGCACATGAACAGGATTTACATAGAAAACGTAATTTGTTTTCACTGTCTTTATTATTCCCTGCCAATGAAAAATCCATCCTTGTTTTTGCCATCCAGAAATTACCTATAAACACCATGTCCTGAGCATAGATGTAAGAGTAAATGCTTACTTTTGGTTTTCTGCATGTTTTGGGTTGCCTCCCAATTTATCCTGCTCCAATGGATATGCAGACATCAGAATCCAGATGAAACCTTATATCCATGTTCTAGACAAGACTCGGAGGGTAACATACACTGCCTGAATTGCCTCATCACACCTTAATAACAGGGAAGCTACACTAACTGCGTGGCATAAAATATTAAATACAACAATTAGAGCACTGCGTTTCAGAAAACTGTTCGTTGACTCAAGTATACATTTTCCTATAATTTGTTTTTAAAAGCTAATTCTGTAAACACCAGGTTTAAAAGCTTAAATCTTTTAATTATCTTAAAACCAAACCCATTTCAAAAACAATGCAATAAATATTACACTCCCTCCCTTTTATGCACTTGCAAAGGAATGTAACAGACCACATTTGTTTCTAAAAACTGGATTTGCCATTATTACCACATATAAGTAAAAAGTTAAAACCATCAACGGGTTTAAACACTCACAGATTTGGGTTGCAGTTTATCCTGACACTATTTCTTATTCCTGAGTAACTTTAATGGGCTTCTGAGTTAACTTTAGGTCATAATCAACACAAATTTGACCAAAACTCTTTCAGAAGCTTGTGCCATTTAAAGCTGTAAAAGCTGTATGTAGCCTGTTGTGACTATGAAACTTAGAGAAGGTTATTAAAAAAAAACAATTAAGAAAGCAATGAATAGACAAGACTAAAAAATAATACAAGAAATGCAAGTAAAATCAACTTGAAGTTAAATGACATCACTGGTCATAAATATTCCTCATAAAAATTCGAAGATGACCATAAAAATAAAATTCTCATAGAATAAGAATTAATAATAATTACACAACATGAAAACTTACAAAAATTTCTTCTAAAACTCAATGTATTTTCTTGCAGTAGATACACATGTAAAAACTGACAAGTTTCTGAAAACAGCCATTCAATGGCAGCTAATCCTGATTTTCTTTACTATATAAGGAATATTTCTCTCATAGCTGAAAATGGTTTGTCTTTCAGTATATTACAACCAAGGGAAGATCAGAATTATTGACATATAACAGGTTATAGAATCTACAGTTCCTGTCAACTCTGAATGGCCAAAAAAACGAGCTCAAAAAGGAGGCAATTTTTACCTTATTTTCTAATGGAAGAGTAAAACAGTCTCTCACACTTCTTTATTCTTTGAAGACATCAGTGTTTCAAGCTCTCTAAAATTTCAGGGGGTGACAGCTATTATTTTTCATAGTGTATGAAGCAGGAGAAACACCCACTTGCTTCCTTCAGTCTTTCCCTTAACTTCAAGAGAGCTTTAACTTCATTACTGATCAAGCTCTTCAGAAGTGACATACATTAGTTATATGTTGCAATATTAATTCCTAACCTCACAGCACATGGTATCAATCGCAGTTTTAAACCACTTTCTTTGGCAAGCACTGTGAAAACAGAGTATTTTGTGCAAATTTAAAGTAAAGTCAGCAGTGCTAAGTACCTCTGCTTCCCCTGCATCACCTATTTGAAAATATTTAATCAAGATGTCTACTTGAAAATCCATTAGTAAGAAAGTAATATATTCTGTTAAAGACAAAAATTACATTACACGAGTAAAAGGGTTAGATCTCCACCAGCAAATTTAGGGAGAATTGAAATATTCATTTTATAACCAGAGTCATGAGAATTGCACTCACTTAGTATTAATTAATTTCTAGAATTCCCTGAGTATATAATAGATCATTTTCTTTCTTTAAGGTTTCCCATGATGATGGCCAGCCCTTGGCCTCTAGGAAAGCCATTTGACATCATGCACCTCAGAACACAGACAACAGTTTTCAAATACTGCAGCATCCACTATGGATCATGTGCGAGGAAAAAAATGCAATGTTTTGTGCCCCCAACAGAATCTTACTAATTCAATCTGACACCTTGATTTTCAAGACCCTGCACTTCTTATTTGTTTATAAAAACCAATTCAGCAATTTACTCAAAAATTATGAGAGACACAAAACATGGAATGCAAAATCAGCACACCCTACATAATTTCTGAGAAAAAAACTGCTCCTGAAATTTGCTTTTGTGATTCCTTTCCCTACCACAGTCTCCCCCTGCCAGAGATGGGCAACTTCTTTGCAATCCCTTCTTTTCCAGCAGGCCTTTGACTGCCTCCTTGAGTTCTCTAGTGGCCTTTCATTTTATCCATAAATCATGGATTCTCTCAAACTGAATGCTAATCCCAAACACTCCTTGACCAAACAACAAGTAGATGAGAAATGGGCTAAGAAAGAGAGGGTAGAAAAAAAGAATACACAGGCCTTTCTGAAAGGTGCAGAAAATAAGAGGAAGAGGCTCAGATGAGTAATAAAAAGGAAAAAAGAGAGGAAGCTCACAACAGATCAGAAGCAGTGGGAAATAAAAAATATTAGGTACTTGAACACAAATAAAAATGATAATAGATAACATAATAAAGGGAGATAAAGTGCTGCATGAACTTAAGAAGAGCCACAGGAGAGATCATGATTATGTAGACACATGAGAAACATGTCAGACTTAAAATATATGTCTGTCTCTCTCCTGCATTTTGTATGAGTTTTGATCCAACAATATGAATTCATGGGCTGCAAGTCATATTTGTGATGCAAATGTTTACTTTTCTCTTTTGTGAACTCTGTTTCCCTTTTGTTTTCTGAGTACCTTTACCTAAGCATAAAATTGCTCGTTTGATTTCAGGAGTGAAAGTGATCCCACCTAGGACTTCTTAGCTACGAAATATACTCAGTGAAGAAGGCGTAGAGAAATGATGCCCTTTTTCTCTCAGTTCCTATTGAAACACAAGTATTTGCAAAAGTAAAAGAAACACTACAGCATGATTAATAATAATAAAAAGGCTCTAATTTTCAGACAGTAAAAGCAATGCAACAAGAAAAAGTGTCCTTAAAAAGGATAAATGTTGACTTCTAACCAAAAAAGAGCCAAACAAAAATACCTGTGTTCCATCATATCCATCAAGGTTGGATTTGCTTTGGTGTTGAGTTCCTGTCCACGCTGAAGATGGATGACCACTTCCAGGCTAGAAAGGTACATGTCCCCTTTCCCTCACAAAAACAAGGGATGGCAACTTTGCTGTGCCCTTGTGCAAAATCCATGAGAACAGAAAGGGTGAAAGATTCCTGCCACAGGTTCACAGGTTATTCTGAGTTGGAAGGGACCCACAAGGATCATCTAGTTCAACTCCCAAGTGACTCCCACACAGGGATCACTCCCCCAACCCCGGAGCCATGGGCACCACGCTCCGTCCATCTGAGCTCTTCTTCTATGTGAACTCCCCTGTAACTCTTTCTGTCTCATATTACATTCAACTTGTAACCTCTTTGAGACAGAGTCAAAATTTTTTTGTTTTATTTCCGTGTAATACTTTCTCCTGGTGCTTGTTCATTTTGATAAAGAATTTGTAGTGCTTAGTCCATAAAATTAATAATGAATTATGACAATAAGATTATTGCTATTAAACTTATGATAAAGTATGCAATTTTCAAATATATAATTACATTTAAGTATTTTACATTAAAATACTATATTTTAAGGATAAGACATTTTATAATCACGATTACTTTTATGAAATTGATGCTTTGTTTAAAAAGCAAACCTGCCAAACTCAATGAACATAATAAAATACTACTAATAGACCATATAAAGTCCAATTATTGATGCCATGTTTCACATTAATATGTGTATGTATATGCTTTTAGGACAATATTACATCTTTAATAACAACATATACATGCATATGTATGCAAATTTAACATATGTATCACATCCATATTGGGTAAAATATTCAAGACACATTAAGTACTAGGATATTTTGCCAGTCAAAAAATGTAACTGAAACAGTGAAAACTGACAATATTTCAATACAATAAACTCACACAAAAATTGTTACATGTCCCAAAGTGGCCATAATCAAAGAATCAGGAAATTCAAATCTAAATCTTAAGGCACTGCTGTATCTGAGGTATTAAAGCTGATTATTAAATATAACAACACCATGAGAAGAGATGCATAAATTTCATAAAATCTGCCTACAGGATCAGTTGATCAAAACTGGGATTGAAATATTTTATTGTCCCACTTTAAAATGTGTTATTACCTTTTTTTAATTCACCGTGAGCAGTTGTTTATAAGCCATGGCATATAAACATATATATTCCATGGCAGTGCAGAGCACTCACATATTCCAGTAGAACAACTCATGGTGTGCTAATGAATTTAAAAGGTCCTTTAATTGTTTTTCAGATTTACAGAGACCATCTACCAGCTCCTCACCTTAGACTCAGGTCTTGCTCCTGGTTTTAATACTCATTCCCACTGACTCCCGAGCTACTCTCCTCCCTTTATCTTTCCCTGTCCTGCCATCCAACTAGGACACAAAAACTCACAGGACCTGCCCAGACCCAACCCCCAGTGAATTCTGGGGGATCACTGTATTGGCAATCTTCACAAACTGAGTTCCAGGGACTGGAGACTGTGGAACATTTGAGTGATGCAACCATGTGAATTGCCTTTAATATATATGAATCTGAGTCATTTTTTTTCCTGAACATTATCTTTTAAAATTGAAGGAATACAACAAAATTTAAAAAATCAGATTTAGGAAGACATATGTATTGGAGTATTTTGCCTGAAACATTCTCAGAACTAACTCTAGAACACAACAGTGCAGGTGTAGCAGTTACCAGTTTGTGCTGTCAGATGTGGCTACAGTAATTCCACAGACTTCTTAAAAATTTGGAAAAATATGTTGCAGTATCAGGACTACCATTTACTTCTCATCTGCTATGACAAACCCTCTTTTCAGACTTCTCTAATTTTAAGCTACAAAAACTTCAGTATAAACCTGGAAGGAATTTTTTTCTATAATCTTTCAGATTACTTCTACATTAGGATAATTGCGCAAGTATCTGGATTTATTCTTTTATAAAACTCTGGTGGCACAGTTCAGAATTAGCATTTTTTTCAAACTACAGGTGCTAAAATTGTAAAAGGTTATAATCTCCAAAACCCATGTACTTGACACCTTAAAACTTGCAAATATATATATACTGATGCTGAGATCTGCAAACATTCAAGGAGAAGCCAATTCTGAAGAACAAGTTTGTTTTCAAATTTAGATACCGCAGGAAAGTTATTCTGTGTTAACTGCATTACAGCTAAAGAAGTAATTTATGAATAATTAATTTATTTAAAGCTCAACACATTGCTTCATTTTCATGCCCCTCTCAGACGAAGTGAGGAAGTGCTCAACTTTTGCTTTTACAGTATAAAGTGGTAAAGAACATGACACAGTTTAAGGACTAAGCTCAGCTCAGAGAAGCTGAAAAAGTGGACTATCAGATTTCCCTTTTACAGTTTCATTATTCTGAAATTCTCATCTTCAAAGTGAAACGAGGAAACGGAAGACACCTCTGGGTTTTAAGAGCTCTGAAGGATAGGAAAACCTGCATAAAGCAACCATACACCCAGGGAACTGTAAAGCTGGCATCTCCTCTGGGCAGCAAGAACCAAAGGCAGCTAAATCTGACAAATTCTTAAATGTTGTTGTTTTTTTAAAAACAAAAATCTCACATAAGTAAACCAGCTTAGTGCTTAGCCAGATTAGTGCTTCAATACTTGTTTAATCATTTACAGTGCATAACACTTGTGAATGCTGCAGTGTTGAATTGGCTAAGCTCTAAAGACAGTTTACATAACCAAGCATTAAACTTCAAATAGCCAAGCAAGGTCATTGCTGCCCCCAGTGCCAAGGAGAGCTCCCAAGTATTGTAAGGTTTCTGGCCTAGTTAGCATGTTTTCAAAGTTCTTACCAGGACTCTCTTGGTAATTATAAAAGCCCATTTCTCTATTGAAATTCAGAGGAACTTTACAGGAGAAAAGCAGCAGATGTTCTCCTGAAAAAGCTTTAAGGTTTGTAAGAAAAAAAGAAAGGAAAAAAAAAAAACCAATAACTTGCTGAAAAGAGTGTTAGCACTAAGCTCTAAATATGTGTAAACTCACCCTGTATGGAATAAACGCTCCTTGTTTTAACACAGAATGTCAATAGCCTAAGATTGTCCTGTTTATTCTCAAGAACTGTCTAATGTGGAGCACAAAACATTGCACTCTCTCTCATCCCATAATATCTCTTAATAATACAAAATCCAACCATCCTACAAGGCACTAATCTGCTGAGTCTTGTGAAATCGCTGTGACATTTTCTGATACATTTCACAACAGGTAATTTAGATCCAAATATCATATTCTCAGGAAAAACTCACAGCAAGCTAGTCTTACCCTCAGAGGCCACAGAAACAGATGAAAAATACTTAGTTTGCCATAACTGGCACTTAGATTGTATCAATCACAAGATTCTCATTGAGACTTTTTTCTCTGCTCCCTAAGTATATAATTAGTGTTCACCATTAGTGTACCTTCATCCTTTTCCATTTGAAAACACAAAGGGTAGATTAAACCCAACCATCCTTTATCAACTTTGACAAAGTGTCTGAAAATGACAAAGCAACGTGTACCCTGAAATCCATGCGAACAATGTGTCCTCAAGACACATAGTTATCTAAAGATATAAACCTAATCATTCTCATTTAAGTGTTTACCAACATGAATTACAGATATCAAAAAGCTAAAGGGGATCACACTTCTACTTCTTCTAAACACCAACCACTGAACTTGCTCTGAGTTTCCTTTATTAAGATAATTTACAATGGTTAAATTTCATCGTCCAAAGTATTTATAGTCTTGTGCTGAAACTTGAGGATGTGAATTTTATTTGGTTGTTTGTTCTGGGAGAAGGTGGGAAGGCAGGCAGAAGATTCTGATTAAAAGACAAACTGATCATTACATAAGAGATTTGCAACTCTGTCAAAGCTCCATTTGGACCACCCTCAGGAACGTTGCACCTGTTTCAGAAACCAAGAATTCTCTCTCATTTTTAAATGCATAGAAACTTTTAGACAACTTGATTCGGGTTTGTTAATCACATTTTGAGTGAAGCTCCTGACAACACAAAGAAATGAATGGCATTAGATATGGGCAGGATGGAAAGGATCAAGTAAAGAGCCACAGAGACGATCCAACGCCTGGGAAGCTGCTGTGATGAAAGCCTGAGAGAGAACTGGGTTTGTTCAGCCTTGAGAACAGAAGGCTGGGGAGATACTCCCAACTTTTTTAAAAGGCAAAACGTGATGGGAACAAGTTACTCCTGGAAATACTCTGGTTAGACATAAAAGGAAAATTCTGCACAAAGAGAGTATTCAGCCTTTGGAATAATATTGCCAGGGAAATGGTGGAATACCCACCACTGGACACTGTCAAGATGCAGCTGGGCAGGGTGCTTGCCTATCTTGTCTGGACTGTGCTTTGGGAAGAAAATGGTTGGATCAAATGATTTTTGAGGTCCCACCCAACCTTGTAATGATTAGCTAAGGAGAAAATCTTCCTCCCAAATCATTTGAATAGCTCAGGATGTTTCTCCCAAAGCATGTTTCATATTGCTTGAATATTTATATACCACCTGGACTTGAAACAGACGTCCTCAAAAGTAGCGCAATACCAGGTTTACACAAAGTCACCATCACTTTGGGAGCTTGCCTCAGATATTTCACTGGTACCAACCCTGGATAAATTTGCTGTGGCTTTGTGGCAAATTTCCTTATTCTCTAGGGTTACAAATCCTCAGGGGAAGACATTAACTCTGTAAATATAAATCAGTTGAAACTGATTTTACCCACTTGAGCAAGACCCACAAACTGGAGACCATGGCAATGGACTCCAGAGTTCGCAGGTATCTCCTGAATTTAGTGACAGGAGGACATTTTTTGAGAAACTCTCAGATTGAAACTCTCAGATTGAAACTCTCAGATTGAAAGAGAATATAGAGAAAGCTTTGACGACTGCAGTCAGATTAGGGCTAAGAGAGAATGTTGGCTATTATTTACTTCTTTCCTGTGAAAGATTCAGAAAGAAGAGCAAGATGATAATTGTATGAGAACAAAAATAGCAGGATAGCAGCACAGGGAATAACATCAAGAGGAGTACAGAGCTTTGCTTCATCTCTCAGAAAAATAGACTGTCAGCAGGTATCCAGCTGGCACTCGAGGGTACGTCTGAGTCAATGCTGCTTAGGTGACCAGGTTACGACTGACCGGTGTTTGCCATGAAAAACATGGAAGTTGATGCCGAGATTAATAGAAATGTTTACAGCTCTCATACCTACTGCTATTGTCTCTCCAGTCTACCATCTCAAATAACTATCACTGAATTATTCATGATGTATTTACCTCTTGCAATTCACAAATATAAGAGCTAGAAAACTTCCTGTTTTGCCTTTTTTTAAATTTCATGGAGAAGCATTCAATCTGAAAATAAAGTAGTTATTTCATATATTCCTAGGGCAAAACAGAACCTGGAGGCACCCAGGTTCTCCCAGTAGGAGATAAAAGCCAAAAAAAGCTTAAATCCATGAGGTTTTACCAGCACAGTAGCAGCTCTGAGGTTTGGGTAAAGCCTGTGGAAGGGAGCTCAGGTAACACTTTCATCTCAAACAAAAACTCACTAGACCGATACTATTTCATTATTTGAATTAAAATGAAAGATCTTTAATTATACAATTTGGAATATGAGAACCATTCATCATAGTGTAAAATTTTATTTTTTTTTTTAAGAATACTTTATAGATTAATGACACAAGCTTTTTAATTATTTGTCAGGTGAGAAGCAAAACACATGCATAAAGATCACTTCATTAGACGGGTATTTCAAAAGTTATTATTTCTCCCATCTACCAGGAAAGCCCCAAATTAGATTTGCAATACTGGTCTCATGGTGAGCAGACAAATGGGCATTTCCAGGCTTTCTGAGGCTGGAGAAAAGGCTGATTTTAGTCATATTCTGACACATGGCACACAGGATATATCCCTTCCACTCTTAACAGCCAAGATGCACTCACTTTGTAACTTGATAAAGAACATGGGAATACACACCAGGGTATAAAATTGACAAGGCTGCCTCAGATTGCTGAGCCTGTTCCTAGAGTGTCTGTTTCCATTTGATACTTTTTCCACAGACATTTTTCCACTGCATTTTTAAAAACTCTTCCTCACAGAGAAGAAAAATGAAAAGCATGTTTTAAAGTATTGATAAAAGGAAAATAATGTCTCAAAAAAGTTGAAAAAATGTTTTAAATGACTGCTTTTACATAACTATGCAAAACATGAAAAACATTTTGGATTTAAAAATTATTTAAAATAATAATAAAACAACAAATGTTGACCAACCTTTATGTCTATGAGATCCATCCATGTCAGAAAACTCAATATGATTTTCATCAGCCCAATACAGTCTGTGATTGACATAATCTATTGTGAGAGCCATAGGTCTGGATATCTGTGTTTCTATGATAATGGTTTGTCTGGATCCATCCATCCCAACACGGCCAATGTGAGGGTACTCACAGCAATCAATCCAGTACAAGTATCTACAAAACAAAACACAGAAGCTGAATAACATCAATAAATAATTGACCAGAAAGGCTGTGGCTGCCCTGAAAGTGTCCAAACCCAGGATGGATGGGGCCCTGAGTAACCTCATCTAGTGAGCAGCACTCCTGACCATGGAAGGGGAGTTGGAACTAGATGATCTTGAAGGTCCCTTCCAACCGAAACCATTCTATGATTTTATGATTAATTATTTAGTGGATCTCAAGAATAAATCAGTAATTATTCTATAATATTTCCATTTTCAGACCAATTTTTTTTCTGTGCCTGTCTGTAAATAAGGGTGCTAAACCTAAAGGGTCTGAATGGAAGAGTCCTGCTTGTTGTGATTTTACTAAATTAATTATGGACTATGAAGCAGTGCAATTAAGGCACCAGGACTAATTGCTTAGTCTTAATACCTTAGAATTTGAAGTACCACCCAAACTGGACCTTGTGAATTTCACATCCCGCATCAACATAATTTGTACTAAATTCATCAAATATATGGTATTACACATACCTTACTTTTTTTTAAACTTATTGCAAAATCAGTTTTTGCCATTAACAGTCACATAACGCAAATTATGGTGCATCAAGGAGTACTAGTTGCAGAACACATTTGTCATAAAAAAACCCCCCCGTATTATTTAGTGCATCGATGAACGTTGCCACTGTTGTATGCCACTAGGCAGAACCTCAGAGCTTTCTGATATACTTCAACTCCACAGGTTTTGGACAGGCTTTCCACAGTCCAGATACAGCTCATATTCCTAAACCTGGAATAGTATTTGTGTGCAGCAAAAGATAGTGGCCCAAAGAACTTCTACAGGTGCCCTACGACACACAGGTGCAACGTGTTTGCAAATTATTGCAAATTGACTGCTTCATACCCAGCTTGAGGATCTAAGGACAGATCTCTAGGAAACTTCACTCTCTTGCTCACAAGGACGGTTGGGTATAAGCCATTGAGTTTAGACACCTCAATAATTCTCTTTTCTGTATCAGACCAATAGAGATTCTTCCCAATCCAATCGACAGCCAGTGCATTGGGAACGGCTGTATTGTGGATTACCTAGAAAAGCAAAAATTACATAAATTATTCATGTAAATACTAGGAAAAACCCCAGCAATTCAAGAGCTACTGATACGTAC
>WEKX01021865.1:28093-51926 GCA_013390025.1 Pitta sordida | reverse complement strand
CCCTCTTTTCACAGGCTTCTATAACGGATACACCAGTAAAAGAGGAGAGAGGCAGTGAGATGAAAATGAGAAGTCAGAACAGACAAACTTTAACATAACACTTGCTATGCTTAAACAAAGTCAACGTTAAATGCAAGATGGTTAATTTTGTAAAGATCTGAGCATCTCTTGTTTGACATTAAGATGCACAACTAACTGACACAAGAAAGACTAATGATATTAATGGGCAAGAAATAATTTCCTAGTCTAACTACAGTTAATTAAATATTATTAAAGGAAATAGATATTTTTATTAAAACATGTTTTAGAAATCTAATCCATGGTAAGTAACTACACTTAGGTGAAGCATAGAAGGAGGGCAGAAACTGCTGAAAATGACAGCTCTATGTTTACTGGGTGACATTCTGTTTTTGTATTTTTTTCCCCACATTTTTTTAGCTGTTATAATAATTTAGTAATTAGATAGATAAATAGATATAGCCAAAGATATAAATTCATGGACTGCTATGCTGTAAATCTTGGGATTATCTGTGTAAAAATAGATTTAGATTATGACAGTAAGTAGCCCCAATAATACATGGCCAAAAAGTTCGGTTTTGTTTGTTTTGGCTTTTTCACTGAAATATAAAAATTGCACAAAACATACTGTGATGGAAAAGGATCACAAAGAACGTAATGCTTTAGTACATCAGGATGACTGACGAAACAACTGCCTAAGCTTTCATCATGTCAAATTCAGACCAAATAGTCAATTTAAAGTATTATAATAACTCTGAAGATACTGCAGTTGCTCTGTGGTGCACACAACAGCAAGTGTAGGATGACGTTTCTGTCAGTTGCACACTTTAGAAGAAGATAAAAGTACTGAGTTAAACTTAGAGCATGGTACTATGGTTATACCTGTTTCAACAAAGTGTAGTTGGATCCATCAGTGCTAATTTTTCTTATTTCATGATGATCAGCCAGAATTAAGAAAGGTTCCTCATCTAAACCCCAGGAGAAAGAATATATTAGACTAGCTTTTACGTTAATTTATGGAAAAATCAGGAATACAACGCTGAAATACAGATGGTTTGAAAAATAAATGTTACATGCTCTGATCAATGTTATGGATGAGAGAAATATTTAAAACATTCAAATGTTCCAAGAAAGATCAATGATGCAGTATAAAAATGAACAAAGCAATCAATTAGTATCTTTGTCAATGTAATTTAAATCTTTTGCCCTTTCAATATGGGAACCATATTGTATTTTATTCTAATTTAAAGTCAGAGATTCCATATACCTGTACTCTAATTTCAACATTTACTTTCAAATTATCACTAAGACTATTAATTTTTATGGCTGCAAACCAAACATGTTTTCACCACTGCTTTTTGAGATTTCTGTGAACAGTCTAGCGATAAAGAAACAGTTATTTGTAAAATCCTTGAGTCCCTAAATTCTGAACTGAAGCCAGATTTGACTTTTTTAACCCTAGGTTTCTAGTTGTTTGTGTTTTTTTAAAATTACCTTTAGATACTTACTTTGAAATATCTCTGACACTGACATACATAATAGTAAAAAATATGTACTTTAAAGCTGTCTTTATTATAGCTTTATTAAGAAAAACCTTAATTTAAAAAAATTAACAATTACAATTACAATTTTATCAAAGGCCTTGTATCTACTATTCATACATTCTAGAATGTAATGTGCTGTCCAGCCTACACTTGTACTGAAAAATCTGCATTTTATGCTCAACTTTTATGACATTCTCCAGTTCATAAATGATCCGAGGCATTATCCTCAGCTTTGACTTCTGGTGGCTTGTGGAGAACGCATGCAAGGCTCTGCTTTGTTGTAAAGGCTTCAAGGTAATTTAAGCAAAAAATCAGCATTAGGCCAAACATCCCCATGTTGGCACCTCCTGGCACAGCACTCACAGCTTTGTCACAGTCACTTTTATAGTTTGATGTATTACAAGTCCAACAAACAGCTCTTTGATGTGCATCAGCTTCCCTTCGCATCTAAGTGATCTGGGGCTTCTAAATGTACATGTGCTGGGAGAGAGGGCAGAAATTCAGTAGCTGTGTTCTGCTTTTTCTTGTGTTTCCTCTGGTTACTCAGGGAAGCACCTGAGACTGGAATATGAGGCAGATTTCATGGCATTTGGAAAGAAAACAAAGATTGCCTGGAATGCGAAGGAAACCCAGCAGAACACTGCAATGGGTTTCTGTTGCTTTCCTGTTGATATTTTGCTTTTCCTTTCACTGTTCCAGCCAATCCCACTCACCGAAGCACATTAAAATAACATCACAGGGCTGAGGCAATAACCCATGCTCTTACATATCTTGAACTTCACTGTGTAATATGTATGACTGGAGGATTTCATATGCTATATGTAGAGCAATAGAATTTGCAATATCTATTACTTTTTTCTTATTTCTCCCTTCCACACAAAGTTTAACGTACCTTCTAATATGCTTAAATTGATGAAATAAACCAGTAATCTTTTAAGCACTTAACATAACCATACTATTATGTGACTCAGAAATAGAACTAAATGATGTGCTTTGACTTTCCTAATATTTTTTTCTAATAGTTATTAATTCAAACTTCCATAAACCACTGCATATTTACCAGAAACGATCTGAGGACAATACATACTAAAATTATACTTTATTATTACATTCAGACATTGAATCACATTCCTATTTATATTGAAGTAGTACTAGATTCAAAATAACTTGGTTTATCTTGCATAGCAAAGTAAAAAACAGACCTTGGGGCTAAGGTTTTTCACAAATTATTACAGTTGTGGATTATAAAAAAATTAAATAGTAATACCTGAAAGGGATTTGCAGCCATTCAGGTTATCAGGCTGCATTTCATACCCTTCTGCACATAAGCATTTGTAGGTTCCATATGTATTGATGCATTGCTGGCTACAGGGAAATCCAGATGAACATTCATCAATATCTATACATGTTTTGCCATCATCCTTCAGGAGGAATCCAGGCCAGCATTTGCACTGGGAAAGAAAACCAAATACATCCATTTTTAATTTCTCATTGATTCTGTTTACTATCTTGTGTACTTTCTTCTGAATATGTTAGCATCATAAACGTTTTATGTATCCGTTTTTCAAGTAACACTTTAATTACATTGCTGTTTACAGGTTTTACAGGGAGTTTACATGATCCCTCCTGTAATCTCTGCATTACTCTCTGTATCCAAAAGTCTCCAGTTCTCCAGTCTATGGCCTCCTGACTTGGACACAGTTTCTGAGGTTTAAATATCTTTAGAGTTAAGTCAAATTGGAAAGATTTTATTTAGTTTCCAGTGGGCTAAGATCACAGAAAACACTCTCACATGCAGACAACTAACAGTTTTATCCTGCTACTAAGGTGATCTTACTTTGCTAAACTATTTCTGTATCTCTGATCTGGAAAAAAAAAAGTGGAGAAAACCACTATTTTTGCTATTTACTACTATGTATTTTTCTCTGTCACAACAGATTTTTAGAGCTCTGCATATAGCAGTATGATTTGTTGTGTTTAAAGCATGGTCTGTTCTTTTCCACAGGTTTAAAGTACATATTACACCACTTCTTTAATATAATTAGCAATGGTTTCCTTCCAGGAAATAAATAGACTGTTCTTATTACTTCATTAGGAAGTACCATATGGTGAGCCTTTATTATAATTCCAGTAGTTAAACATTTATGAACTAAAAATTTGCATTCTATTACACCACACTTGTTAATTATTCACCTTGTATCCGACAGGAAGATCCTGACAATCCTGTGAACAGCCACTGACTTTCTTACTGAGGCATTCATTAATGTGGCAGCTTTTCTCATCAGACCCATCGCTACAATCCTCTTTGTTATCGCAGACATCACTTTGAGGAATGCACTTGCCATTTTTGCACATAAAAAAAGAGCTGTTACATGACTGCTCTGGAAAACAAAACAAAAAAAAGAGAACACAACTTGGTGTCATCTATTAGTATTTGCAATTAATTTTCTCATGGATCAGGCGCTACGTATGTGTGTGAGAAGAAACAATTGTGAAAAAATTGAATATTTATTCCTTATGGATAGCATTATAATATCTTTTCACTTTTGGGTGTCTTTAAAAGTTACTCCTCTCCTGGTCAAGTGTGTGAAGGTTTCAACTTATTGTTCCTCCTACATATTTATTTTCCCATACTAGAGAATCTTCTACATCATCTCTGCACAAAATGCAGTTCTACAGTGGACGAAAGTCAAAAAGCATGGCTCCTGTCCCCTGTGCATGTTGAAGTGTTTAGTAACATGATTGGCTGAATTCTGATGCACTCCTTATTCAATGACAGGAACGTATGGGTTTCCTTGTTTGGCAGAACAGGGTTTCAGCTACATTCAGATTCTCCAAATCACAACTGTAACACGTACAAGGAAGGCACCTTATCTCACCTCAAATGGCGCATTACTGTTTTCCTTCCAAATTGGTATAAAAGACCTGGCTACAGTGCAATAAAGTCCTAAGGTCTAGACTGAAGAATTGGCGTTTCAAAAAACCACCAGAATACCATATGTAGGCCAGGTCTACTTTCCTTCTCAAAAACAAGTCAGACTTCAGTAAACTTATTAATGCACACAGAAAATACAAATAAAACCAATCCCATTTGGTCAATAATTTACCAATAAAACTACGCCAGTGTTTATTATTCATAGTGAAAGCAACTTTGTACCTGCTTCTGCTTAATCTACTTCGGTGTGATGAATATCTTCAATACAGTAAATGCTTTCAGAGTAAGCTAGGAACTTGGGCAATTATCGCATTAATATAATCTTATTTTAATATTAACCAGATCTATGAATTAAGGTACTATCTGCCATCTTATGCCATAAGAACTGGCAGCTTTAACTTTGTGGACATGGAGTTTTTGGATGGTCAGAACATATTCTCCTTGTAAGTCATAAGGAATATGACTGTGAAAGCACTGGAGATTTAAGCTGTGAGGTTTTACATTTGCTGAACTACAATCCTAAACCACTGCTCTCCAAAAAGAAAGGTCACACATGTCATTCAAAAAATTAAATACGAACCTGAACTTTTGCATTTGATGTTGATAGGTGCTTCATCAGAATGGTCTGGGCAGTCAAAATCCCCATCACATTGCCACTGGGAATTTAACAGGCATCTTCCGTCAGCACAAGTGAACTCTCCAGGACGGCAGTGACGATACCCTGGAAATACAGCAACCAATGACTTCTACTTTCCTTCAGAGTTTCAACAGAAAAATTTGCATATTTTGAGGCAATGTAAATAATCTGTCTTTCCCTCCATAAAGAGACACAGAGTGTTATACGGTTATAGTTTCTAACAAAAACCCTACAATATATATTGAAGTAAAGAAGCTACAGACAGGCATTTGTTTCTCAGAACACATCTATTTAACCCAGAATTCAAAATCAATAAAACAGTAGAAAAACTTAGAATATGATTTGCCCTGTAGAAATTTTTCAACCTTCATTTTCAAAAATTGAATGGAAAAACCTGAATTTATGATGACTTTTCTAAGTTATTTACTTGCAAAATTCACTACATTAAACCGAATCACAGAATACTATGAGTTGGAAGGGACCCACAAGGATCATCTAGTCCAACTCACCACCTAACACCCGTACAGAGACCGAACGCACACCCCAGAGTGGTGAACATAAACCTAGATCCCTCACAGTCGCACAGTCCACTCCGAGCCAGGAGAGGCCCACAGAACCATCCAGCCCAACACCCTAAAAGTCTTCTATTGAATGATGTAAGTGAAAACCAAACCGAACACCCACATTAGAAACACAAACCAAACCCGACAAATACCAGGCACACACACAAATCCACATTTATTCAATTAATTCAGCTTTCAGATAAATATATCAAATCAAATTTCATGACAATTCAGTAGACTGGTTGCTGAAGAGTACCTGTGTTGTTTTGGCTGTCAAAGTGGCAAAGGTCTAGCTCTACAATCTCACAGAGCTATGATGAAGCTCTCCACTTTGCAGACAGACCAGAAATTACCTGTTTAAAGTCTTGGTGATTT
Source organism: Pitta sordida (assembly GCA_013390025.1). NCBI lineage: Eukaryota > Metazoa > Chordata > Aves > Passeriformes > Pittidae > Pitta > Pitta sordida. The sequence goes on along the minus strand of WEKX01021865.1, from coordinate 45,854 downwards.
AGGTGGTTCGTTTTTACATCCTGAAAACTTGTTCTGGAATTTGACTCCTACTCTCTAGGAATAGTTCCCTTTTCATAGAAGAATGAAATCTTTCCTAAAATTACAGCATAACAAGTTTACCATACTATTCACACACTAAGGTGTGTATTTGATTACCAGCTAACAGAAAATTGCATTGGAGCAATGGAGCACATAACAAATGTTGCTGTAGATTTCAGTTTACCCAGCAGAAATTAAATAGAGGAGTGCCTGAAGGCAGGCCCATACTACAATTAGATCAGGAATATTTACATCTTCTGCTTCTGTTCCTCCTTCCTCCTTCTGTCTACTACCCAAAGTCTGACAAAATAACACTATTTATACATCAGTATTTTAAGGGACATGTATACTTTAAGTGCATGTATATGATGCTATAGAAAATATATTAAATACTTCAGCAAAAAAATGTAAGAAAAAAACCCCATATATTTCCAAATTTTCTGACTGTTTAGTTATAAATTATCTTTCCAAGTAATATTGGATCAGAGAGGTTATAATGATAAATATAAATACGTAGAGGAAAAAATCCATAATGAGTCACTTCCTATATGGAGTTCTGGCTCACAAAGTATTACCAACAGAGCACATAGTTCACAATTTTTTTACTGTGTGGGTCTGCTCTTATTGCCTTCTTTCGGCAAAATGGCCTAGAAAACTCTCTCTGTTAAAACAGCCATAAGACAGGTCCATGCACCATGGGCCTGGTGGGATGGGTGCATCAAGCCTTCCTGACCCCATGGAAACCTACAAACCTGTGTGGTTTGATGGAATGTGTGCCAGGAACCCCATGTCCCACACCGGGGCAGGAGGTGCAAACGACTCCCCCGCTCTATGTGTCTGTCCTCAAAACATTTGGGGACTAATTATAAAATGGTGCTTGAAAAGTCCTAGGATCTATCAACAGTTTACAGCTGTGATTTACCCAGTGTGTTCCTGCATGATACTGAACGTATAATTCACTGATTTCCAGTTAGTTATCTGTCACTAATAAATCAGTAACCCGCCTTGGTCCTGATTTAGTTTAAACTACATGACCAAAGTAGTTTTCCCCTATAACAGCTTATTGGTTCCAACTGCTCCTTTCAAAAGAGACTGTAGTTTACGTAAAAGAAAAGCAAATGGAATTTGCTGTGAAAGGCCTCTTTCCTCAAGGACCCAGAGGTCTATGGTGGCAACAGATGCAGGACAGTAGAATGAAACAGCTGGTAGTAAGGACCCAAAATACACACTAGATGCACTTCAGGTTTTCACTTCACCCTATCCCTCTTCTGCTCGTGAGGAGTTTACTAGAGAGCACCCAAAGGAGGGCAGGGAAGACGGTGAAGGGCTGTGAGGGGAAGTGTGTGAAGAGTGGCTGAGGGCATTTGGTGTGTTCAGCTGGAGGAGACTGAGGGGAGACCTCCTTGCAGTGACGCCTTCCTGGGGAGCGGCAGAGGAGGAGCAGGCCCCGATCTCTGCTCTAGGGGGACCAGAAGCAGGAGCCAGGGAATGGCCTGAGGTTGTGTTAGGGGAGGTTTAGGTTGGATGTTAGAAAATGGTTCTTCCCCAAGAGGGTGGTTGGGCACTGAACAGGCTTCTCCAGGGCAGTGGGCACAGGACCAAGGCTGACAGAGCTCAAGAAGCATCTGGACGATGCTCTCAGGCTGATGGTGTAATTCTTGGGGATGTTCCTGTGCAGGGCTAAGGAGTAGACTTGATGATCCTTGTGGGTCCCTTCCAACTCGGCATAGTCTTTGGTTTTATACAACCAACAAATAAAACAGTTCGTATTTGCTACATTATAGTTTGTTCCTAAAATGTTCTATTACATATTCAACTCAAAGATTACATGACAAATTTTACTAAATGTAAGCACCAAGAAGGTTTTTTCTTACAGTCTTTGGATGCCTCTTCACACTATTAATGCACCTACAGTCTTCAGGTGGTGTTGGCAATACAAACATTAAAGATTCATAGGTCAGTATTTTCTGCTATGGCTCTCATTTCTGGAGCCCATTTAAGAGTAAAAACCAACGTAGATTTTAACGACAAAATCAGGTATGAAAATCAAAAAATCCTTTTTGGAAGGAACATATGATTTTACTTGATATCATTTGACAGCAGCGAGAGTCATGAGAGAGATGCTTCATTATTGAATAGAAAAAAACACAGAGAAATACAAAAACATATATAAAAAGATATACATAACAAACAAGAAATTCTAGAATGTACATTTTTAAGCCCTATTAAATCTTATTAGCAATCAACTGTAAGACATTATAGGAAAGAATTTGTCACTATCTCCAGATTCAAGTAAATACCAACTTGTATTAATTAATGCATAACTTAGAAGTTAAAATCAAAATAATTTTAAAAATGGAGAGCTTTCTTTTCCAATAGTGACTTAGAACACCAGACCGTGGAAAATGCCTTAGAGTTAAAATCTGAAGTTTTCATATTTACTGTATTTTTGTTATACTTGCCACATTCCAGAGATTCATCTGATCCATCTCCACAGTCATCATCATGGTCACAAACAAACTGCTTGGGAATGCAGACTTTATTATGACACATGAAAGCATTCTCATCACAAGTGTTATTAGGAGCTGAGGAAAATACAGTACATAAAAAAAAAATAAATGAGAACAATAAGATATACAGCCAATTTTCTTACAGAGAGATGAAATGAGAAGTAGTTAGAGTGGATTCAATGGAAATAACCATAACTTTTTAGTCATACAAAAGCATTGCACAATTCAATAGCTGAAAAAGCTACTTATCTCCACAAAGAGCTACAGAAGTAAGAATGGCTCAAATTTCCTCTAATCCAAGACAGAAAGGCTTCAGAAGCTGATGCTGTTTACAACTACCCTAAGGTCTGCTTCTGAGAAAAATAACATTTGCGAAATAGAGGTGTCCTTCCTATGTTACTCTGCTCTGAACAAATATTCTTTAAAGTTCAGGAACGCTCAAAATAGATAGAACATCTTTCTATAAAACTTTTATATGGTAATTAAAAAAAAATACACCAAACACCTCAATGAAACTATTACTGAACTCCTGACATTTTTAATAGAAATGAATCTCAGAAGACTGGAAGTAATAGTTTATAGAGCAAGAGTTGTCAAGATCTTAACAATTAGCCAGAATAAATTGAAGACAGAACCGCATCTCCCCTCGTGATGCACAACCTCCCTGACATGAGCAGCAGTATTTTCTCCAGGAAGAGCAATAAAACTGCATAGTCAATAATGTGCTAATTTTCATTAGCAAACGTGCTGCATAATGTCTGTGATGTGACAGACATACTGATCTTCAGCTGGTGTGACTCAGTATATATTAACAGAGCTTGGAGACCTCAGGCTGACTAAAACATTAAAGGATTCTGGTATGAGAGCTCGCATGTGGGCCATCAATCTTTACTAGCAATCTTAGCAGTGTAAGGTTATGATACTAACACACAGAAACAGCATCTGGATAATATAAAAGTAAAAGCACCAAGAAAATAAATATGTTTTTTAACACGTAAACCTACCACAGCCTGCTGTTGACAGCTCATCACTTCCATTGGGACAGTCTCTTTCACCATCACAAAGCCAGTGTAGAGGAACACAGGCATGGGAGCCCAAGCAGCTGAAGGTGTTTGCTGCACAGGTCACTGAGCCTGGAAAAACATGGCATGGGAGTCTTGAACAGAGAATTATTGAATATCCTGAGCTGTCATGTCACAGAATCACAGAACACTATGAGTTGGAAGGGACCCACAAGGATCATCTAGTCCAACTCACCATCTAACCCCCGTACAGAGACCGAACGCACACCCCAGAGTGGTGAACATAAACCTAGATCCCTCACAGACGCACAGTCCACTCCGAACCAGGAGAGACTCACAGGACCATCCAGCCCTACACCCCGCAGCTAGACCATGTCACTAAGCTCCTCATCCAGTCTGACCTTAAACACCTCCAGGGATGGCGACTCCACCACCTCCCTGTGCAGTCCATTCCAATGAGCAATCACTCTCTCTGTGAAAAAACTCTTCCTAACATTCAGTCTAAACCTCCCATGTCCTAACTGATGTTTTTATGATAATGGGTAATGATTAAGGTACTCTTATACTGTGCAGAACAAAATCATCTCTGATTTAAAATAAACACACTGGCTAAGACTCTTACAGAAAAATTTTGACAATCTGCTATTTCTTCCATTCATTCCATTTATTCAGCCCCCTAATATTCTGCAAGGAAATTTAATTTCCCACACTTCATGAAAACTATCCAGCAGAATAGCTTTTCAAACCAATTTTCGTCTGTATGTTTGACTGAATGTTTGGACTGACTGTACAAAGGAGCTCGTTTTGTAAACCACAATCCTGAAATCACAAAACTACGCCAGGAAGTTAAAGATATTAAAAACTTTTTTGAGTCAGTCCCACATAGAAATCAGTCACACACAGAGAACAATGTGTATCAAGTACAATAGTAGAGGGAGTAAAAAATATCTGACAGTTCTAATCCAACTAACTCCACAATTTTTTACTTGACTCATCTTTATTTTTGTTGGGCTATTCTCCAGGTATTACTATATCCTAGGATTAATTTTACTGTGTTTGGAGGTAAATTTTTGCACAACTAATGGCTTAATTTATTCTCTCAGGTAAGTTAAATATGTTTCACTAAAATGCTGACAATTTATTTTATACTAATTTTCAATTATTAAAATATTTAAGAAATAGATTTTCTGCCTTATTTATGCAAAGGGGGCAACTTCTGTTTACTCATACTCATTTGCCATTTTTTGATACTACTGGAATGAAACTACATATTAAATAAATACTGGTCATCCTGTTCTCTTTCTCCTTGCAGTTCAGATCCACCTCCTTTTCCTAAGAAGAAAGAAATCTTCAACTCTCCCTTTTTCCTACTGGTGCAGATTTTTCCCTCTTCGAGAGATGATCTACAATTATATTAATGAGATTTCTTCTAACAATAGACCTACAATGTGTTGCAAGTAGAGATACCAAAAGCAGTAATTTTCGAACAAACTTAAAAGAATAAAAAAGTTACATTGTAGCAACACTTTAAAATTTGCCAGCCTTCATTTTCCTCTCCTTTTCTCTATTTTCTGCTCTTGCTTACTCAGCTTCAGGTCCCGATGTTTCTTAGGTTTCACATTGTTGTACAGTATTCTCAGAAGAGGTGGTTGTCTTCTCAGAAGGACCAGAATACTATGAAAATTGTATTCTAGATGGATGTCAACTGTACTAACTAATTCATATTTTGCCGCGTTAGAACAGTATAGGTTCCACCTCTGTCCTTTTCATTTGATGACATTTCTACATCTGTGTTTTATTAAGAAACTACTTTAACAAACTAAACTCTGAACATAAGCTGAAGTGATTTCTTCTCTCTACTTCCAGTAAATAAACAATATTTTGCCATGGTAGCACACACAAAATACAAGTTAAAACATGGATCTTAAGTAAGAGCCTTTTTGAAAAGGAATGTATAAATATCATGACTTGATAAAGTGTGATTTTCTTTAGAAAAGAATTCACTAGCACTTTTCCAGCCCATTGAGCCCCAGAATGAAAACAAAATTTGCAATTTCTTATGCGCCTTGAAGGGCTTAGGAATTTGAGAAGAATATCGTGCAATAATGTTTATGACTGTATATATGAAAATTTAAAGGAATAAGAGAAAGAGTTGGGGAAAAATACCTACATCTATAGAGTCTTCAAGCACCTACCACTAAAATGGAAAACTCAAACAGGGTTTGAGTATCCTCAAGTTTAGGAATTGGAGAATAGTTTGGTTGTCCTTTTACCCATTCCTATCTTTATTGACTTAATACAAACAAATCATGTATTACTCCATAAAAGTGAAACAATCTGCTGATTGGAGGGGGCTGAGGTAGGATATCCTCTCACATTCTATCCTTAAAATGCTCTTTGGAAACGCTGAACTTGTTCCCTTTCCACCACCCTTTTGGATCACGCAGTCTCTTTCGTTATGCACCAATTGACACAACACAAAACTAAAATTATCTTACTTACCACAGATATCATCACTCTCATCTAAACCATCTCCACAGTCATCCTCACCATCACACGTCCACTGCCTAGAGATGCACTTGTTTGCAGAGCAAGCAAATTGATTCCACGAACAAGATGAATCTGGGAATGACACCAACCACTGAATGTGTTAGACTCAACACCACTGCATTCCCTGCATTTTCAGGCACAGTTTAGGAATTTTCACACGTCTGCTCTCCCAGTTTCTGCATATTAAAACACTCAAACACTGTACAAGCTTAATCTTGCTGTTCAGCATTTAACCACTTCGTCTCAGAGTTTGCAACTATCAATAAATTTTTCAAAATAAATTCCAAACACGTTCCAATAATCTCAAACAGTTTGCTCCTGCAAACACTTGCAAAACTGAAGTCTGGTTTGTATATTTAACACAGATTCAGCAACTACAGTGAATTACTTCATTTGGGTAGTAGGACAGAGGGAACCATCCAAATTTTCCAACAGAGCCTTCCAATATTGAACTCCATATTTAAAAGATGGTATCTATTTAGCAATGCTATCCTTGTGACCTTTTCTGAAAAATTCAGATCTTCCAAGGTTCTTACCCTTCTCTCTTGTTTTAAACTGATGAAAACAAATGTTAGCCACAAAAAGAATTTTGGGTAATGAAATCTGAATTTTAGGTCACGTAGTCTGGATTTACAAGTAGAGAATTGTAACAAGTACATCAAAATTAGTACGAATAATTACCAGGGAAAGTAGAACTGACTTACTCCCTTTCCCTCTACCCAACAAAAATCATCTAACACATTTTACAACACTGCATATGAATATGCATGTGTCATAAAGCCTATAAATGTAAACACCAAGTTACATCTGATAAATGTGGTCAACACAAAACCTCCTGGTTGTCATAGTGATCACTAGTTCCTAAATTTGAAGTTATAAGACATAAATATACAATGTAAACTGCAAACCAAATATGGAAGCATGTCAATGGGAACTGGGCCATGAAGTGAGTAACATATAACACTGAGTCATGGTAAGAAGCAAAAAAATAATAAAAAAAAATATCCCAAATCCCAACCAAACCAAAAATTTCAGGTTTTATTTAAATAGGGCACAGGAAAACCTGATACTGATTTTTGCTGTTCTGCTTCAATTTCATTAGAAAAATTATCTGTTCAGTTAATCTGTAGAGATTTAAGATAAAACATCAGTTCTCACTAGGAGTAAAACCAACCTGAATTGCACCTCAGTTGGGCACAATTTAAGAATCTGAGTAGATCTGAGACCCTTAACCCAGTTCACAGCTTATGCCATATTTATTCATGTCTCTTTTGTTGTAACTTTATATGATTATACCTGCCTGGCCTCTGATGCAAAGGAATGTCTGATTTTATGTTTGGTCAACCCAGCTGGGGTCAAGATACTGAATCAAACCCATTATAGCTATAAAACTGTTCTAAGATGAGAACTCAAAGATGGAATAGAATTTTTGACAGAAAACTCTTTCAAAATGAGGAGTTTTGAAGAACACCTGGAATTGTTAAATATTAAAGTAACAGAAAAGTCTCTATGTAAATACATCCTCAAGAGAAACAAAAAATAGAGGGCTTTAATTCTGGAATGAGATGGAACTTAAGGTACTGACTGCATGAAATACTGGAGTTGAAAACACAGCATTAAATATCTTATATAGCTCTACATTCAGTCTCCTAGGTAAAAATGCACACTTTTTGTTTCCAAAGGGCATTAGTGATTCCAGAAATACAAATAAGAGAAAATGCTCACCACAGTGCAATTCATCTACTCCGTCCTCACAGTCTTTCTGCCCATCACAAAGCCAGGTGGTCAGAATACATCTTCCACTAGGACAACCAAAATAATTTTCTTCACATGTGGGTTTGTTTTGAACTGTGATAAAATAAAGAATGTAATGTAAAATGGTCTCTACTAGTATGATTAGGAGCCTAATACATTTCTGCTACACTTCTGAATACTAATGGACAAAGTGTTTATGTCTAAAAACGAAAAAAAAAAATACTATCTATATGATTTGTGTTCATAGAAATAAAAAAATAGTGCCAGCAAAGTAGTTGAGGGAGCTGAAATACTTCATTTTTTCTAAAGAAGAATAAGACCACAGCTTCAAACTAAATCAAAAGGCCTGTGGAGGAAAGTATGTAGTTCAGTTCACAGATTTTTAGGTCAGGGAAGTCATCATTGCTTCTTGTTTTACACCAGCTAAAGGAATAACCCTTCTGATCTATCTGTCATCATTTACAAGGTAACCTATTTGTGGCAGTATTTTTATCTCTGGGAAAAGCTACAAATCTGATGCATGTTGTGACTAACAGGAGCAGTACCAGAGATGCTGGAGCCAGACATGTAGACCGTGAGAAATTAAAAGGAACTTGTCTTTTTAATTTGTAGAGTGTGAAAGTAATTTCAAATTTTATTTTTATGAGTTCTTAGAAAACAGATGTGAGGAAATAAAACATATCATATATTTAACCTCATGATGTAAGCACAAATATTTGTCTAAAACCAGGTTATTTTCTAAATCCTAAGCAATATCATGGGAAAACCCAGGGGATTGTTCCAAGCATTGGAGACCACTGAAACTCTCTGTCATGTTTTTGATTACCTCAATGTACTGAGGCAGTCAACATTGGGTATGTTTAAAGCCTCCTATTTTTTAAAAAAAGGAAGTCAAAGTTATCATGTTTAGGGCTTCTACAGCTGTATGAATAAAAGTAAAAGTGTAAAGAATGAAATGGAATGTCTGTGATGATTTGGTACATATTAAAAACTGTCTAAGTACAGCTACCCCTAAATGAGTATTTTGCTCTAATTTTCTCTAAGGACAATGACACTGAACAAAACTGCTAATTGGAGTTATAATATTCATAATAGAAACAACACTCAAAAATTCAAAATGCCAGAGTTGGTCAGATTTGAATGAAATGGCAAAGGAAATCATATGTAGGTTGCATGTGAATGGTATTTATTCCCAGTAAAGGGAGGAAGGATCCAGGCAATTAGTCACACATTAAAATGATGAACTTTTTTGGCACACATTTGAAAGACAGAAAAAAGTAATACAAATAAATGGACGATGGAATCAAACGCACATTAGAGCACTCATGCAACATTAGTTTCCTGAAGCTGTAGCACACTGCCTACAAAATCCTCTTTGGTATGGAAAACCCCCTTCTTTTGTCAAAATGCAGTGAACATAAGCTAGTTTCATCTCACTGAAGTATTATATACATTTCTTTTCAGAATTAAGATAATTTAGGGAATGTGAAGGTTAGAATGGAAAATATAATTTAGTTTGCATCTGGTTTATAGGAAGGAGGAAAGTTCCTTATATCAGGTTGACTGACAGTAGTGCTGAAGTTCTAGGTTTCTGTGGATTCATAGATTAGAAATTAAGATACTGAATGTAATTCTGGAAGACAAGGGTAACTGGAATACTGTGAGAAAAAATATGACCAATTTTTTATTTTCTAGTTTTTTTCTGTTGCTGTGTCTATAATGAAAGGCTTGGGGTCCAGGAGGGGAGATACCAACTTGATGTCCCCAGAGTTTCTTTATTAGTGCAATGTATTCTGTTTGATGAGAATTTCCAAGGATGGGCCTAATCCTAAAAATACGATACGAGAAATCAGCGCTGATTAAAGAACTCTCAATCTGAATATAGTTTATCACTTCTTTATTTATACATATGTTTATTTAACATTCTCAAACTCGAATGAGTGGTTCTGGATTAAAAAAAAAAAAAGAGCAAACACATAGATGCCAGCCTACATTGGATGAGAATTTAATATTGTGAATAAGTCATTGGTAAACATTAAACAGCAATAACCTCAGTCCTGTGGCTGGGACTCAAGTGTGTCATGATCCTTTTTCACTGGCTGAAAACCAGAACAATCAGAAAAGCAATAACCCTGGATTCTATACTGGCAGCCCATGCCAGGGACATCAACCAAATAAAAGAGAAAGTAAGAAAAAGTCAGCAAGAAAAGAAATATCACCCACTGAAGCAGTAGCTAATAAAAGTTCCTAAGTGATTATGCTGATGCTTGATGAGCCTGGCATGTTAATGACTCATGTTTTACTTAAATAAAAATGATTAACGACAGACCTAACCTGGAGGAAATAGAAAGCTAAACATTACATTTTCTTCATAAAAAACACAGTTTTAATTTGTAATAATTTGCATAATCCGATGAAACACAAAATGAAGGTGAAAAAGCTTCATTCAGCATCATATTAATCTCTGTTTTAAATAAATCAGCATGGACTGAATAAACATTTTGCAACACAATTAGAAACACTGCCTCTCCCTCCCCCATCCCTCCTCCCCCAGCTGGCCCCCTCCCGCAAGTTTTGTTTTCTTGAAAGTAAATTAATGTTCTATTTACTTTTTACAGTTACCTGGGCATTTTAGTTCATCTGTAAAATCTCCACAGTCATTAGAGCCATCACATATCCATTCTGGCAGTATACAAAGGGAAGTTGAATTACAGCTAATAAATCCTGAAGATTTTATTCCAAGTTTATAGAAGTAAGCACAGTTTGTATTATCTGGAAAGAGACAGTAAATAACTATATCACACCTAACACAGAGAGCCTTGCAACCTGATTTTCAGGTTTATCTTGAGCTTGCACAGACCATGCAGGTGTTGGTATCCCAACGAGTTGTGACTATGAATGAAATGCCATATAACAAGGAATAATCATGGAACAGATGCCACGATGAAGCAGGAACACAAACTTACTACAGTTCTTTTCATCTGAAGCATCTGCACAATCAATGATCTGGTTGCACTGCGCTGATTTTCCAATGCAAATCCCATCTGCACAACGGAATTCTGTTGAAGCACACGTCGAATCTATAGCATATGGTTATAAAAGATGTAAATTTGTGTACTAAACAAACTCCTCATATACATATTATATGTATTATATTTAAGCCTGCTACCACTTAGAATGAGGCATTCAGAACATACAGTACCTTCCACAGCTAGAAATTCAGTAGACATATGCTTTAGAGCCTATTAGACCTCATAAGTTTCTAATTTTTCAATTTATGTTTTAGCCTAAAAGTGTCTCTATACAATTCAACTCCGTTTGAGATAATCACCATGTAAGGAAGGAAGCAGCATTTTCAGGGCCATCTGTGAATGTCTCAGACTTCTTTCTTGTACATCAGGTTGGTATTTTTTCCTGTATGCTTTTGTCCCTACACATATTTAGCTAAATTATTAAAAACCATTCAGTGCTTTCAAAAAAATGCTAATTACTGCAGGTATATAGCTTTTTAGCTCTCTCTCATGGAATAATATCCCCGCCAATCTTTCCACATTGTAACTAAGGATTTGTGTTGTCTGTAGCTAGTCTTTATTCACCCACTGATTCACCGATATAAATATTCATGTTTTCAGACTTAAAACAAAGCAATTCTGATATAAAAAGGAGAACAATTCTAGTAAGCTTTGTAAAGGACACAGACCATGCATCTGAGAAGTAAAGAAATGGAACACTCCCTACTTCAAAGAAAAAGCAGATGCAGATAAGAAATCTTTCAAACCTTCTGTCTGTAGTAAAGATACTCTCCATTCATTACTTCACAGAAGATGCAGAACCTGTATTTTCTATTTTTTAAATATAAAATATAACATATATATGTATATTTTATAGCCAAAACCCACTCTCCTCCTAGAAGACTGTAGGTGTAAACTAAAATCAGTCTGTAAATCAATCTCAACATATGATTAAATTACACGTATTTTCTAGCTATTCTATGTACACACTAAATATTTACAAAGCAATATTCCAAAAATCATCATGGAAATAACTGCCATTTACCTTTACAGTCAAACTCATCAGAGTTGTCACCACAGTCATTTACACCATCACATACTTTATTACTCGAAATGCAGCGACGATTAGAACATGGTCTGAAACCCTTCCGGCAGCCTCTGTTTTCTGGAAAGTAAAGTACAAGCACATGATTTAATTTAGACACTTGAAATCTAATAAAAACAACCTTACATTAAAACCAAGAAAACATTAACAGAAGAAAAGTGATACTGCATTTGAGGCTACAGGAAAAACTTCAGAAACCTTTCATTTGTTGTTCAGAAGAACTTAGACTGATAAACAGATAAAGAATAATAAATTAAAGCATGATGAGAAAGAATGAATAACAAAAAAAAAAAAAAAAAAGGAAAGCCTAATTCCCAGTTTTTATTATCTTGTGGGTAAAAAGCATATGTGCTTTTGGACACACTTTTTGTGGAATGGACTGCCCAGGGAGGTGGCAGAGTCGCCGTCCCTGGAGGTGTTTAAGAGGAAACTGGATGAGGAGCTCAGTGACATGGTCTAGCTGGGGGGTGTAGGGCTGATGGTCCTGTGGGCCCCTTCTGGCTCGGAGTGGCCTGTTAGCCTGTGAAGGAACTAGGTTTATGTTCTCCACTCTGGGGTGTGCGTTCGGTCTCTGTACGGGTGTTAGCTGGTGAGTTGGACTAGATGATCCATGTGGGTCCCTTCCAACTCGTAGTATTCTGTGATTCTGTGTGACAGTTTGCATACAACATCAGTAATTCCATCATAGAGAACGACATACAGCAAGTTTTCATAAACCAAATTAGGAATAAATGGAGAGGAAAATAACAAATATTAGCAGAGAAGTTTCTGGATTTCTGAACCCAAATACTGGCAGTGTTCTCCTCAAGAACACTTCTGAAGAACGTATGAATTTTACAAACAATGATACGTTTGAAAATTCAGGAATGATTTACTCCAGTCCTAACCATTGCAAAAGTCATGTCACAATAATAAATACTGTTTCCTTCATTAGTTAATCAACAATAACGAGTTCAGCATCCTGTATGTTGAGATTCAGAAAGCAACACACACTATATGACCTCGTGCATGGCCAAAGCCAAGTTAAAAGGTAAAAGAACTAGGAATACTTACCACAGTAGAAAAGTTTCTCATCAGACTTGTCCTTACACTGAGCAATCCCATCACAAGTCAGCTGATAATCAATGCATTCACCATTGCCACACTCAAACTCTGAATACATGTTGCAAGTAGAATTTTTAGCTAAAAAATAAAACGTGTTAACACGTACTTTTTAAAAGCTTTTACAACTTGTGAAAATGAGAAAAGAGTTGGCTTCATTTGAAATATCTAAACAACATATCAAAGTTGAGAGAAAAGAGAAGTATCTAGGACAACTGAAAAAGAATTTTATTATGATTCTCTCTTGTGTCCACTACAAATATTTCAGGACTAATTCAGGGAGAAGCAATGCCTGCTACATGGAAAAGCCAAGCAATAGTAATTAAAATAATTCCTTGATTCGATTCAAACAAGAAGAAAATATGAAAGAAGTGATGAAAATACAGATTCTGGACAAGGTGCAATCTGATCTTAAATGTGATTTATACTGTTCCTCAAATCTTAACGACATTTATCACAACAGTTATTTTTCTCTCTTTTTCTCCCATTTTTTAGCCTTGTAAGAGCTTAGATGTAAGTGGTAGGAATTGTAGTTCATCTAGTTCAGCATCTAAGACTGCAGTCCTTAGAAAAAGATGAAAAAATGAAAGGTATGTATAGTATAGCCACCCCTCAGATAAAGCCTGACTGGACACCCTTGTAGAGATTACTTCAAACTCCATCTTGCAGAAACAAAGCATTTTAATGCCTTTCAACATGTTTCTTTGATGAGAAGTAAGTAGCTGGGGTAGCCATTACCCACATAATCATTCAATCCCTCTGAATCTTACTGAAGCTTTGTCTCAAGAATCTTGACTGGCAGTAAGTTATATAGACTAATTATGTTGTGAAAAGACAGTGAATTCCTTTTTTGAGCTGGAATCACTAACTTTCAACTTTTATTGAGTATCCCTCTGAACTGTGTTATGAAGAAAAACTTTTGATCTCGGAGCTAAACTATACTCTTATTTCTATCCCTCCTATTCTACTTAACCTCAACATTTAATAACTAAGTTATTTTTTCATTTTTTAATTAATATCTTAGAAGAGCATGTCCTGTAAACACTCTAAAAAGTAAATTAGAAGATGGAATCTTGCATCATGGTCTACATGAAGCTATACGTAAACACAGTTTTACCTGAAAGCCATTTTTAGAGTTGCAATGCATTTGGAAAATATAGATACCATATATTTATTATAAAATAAATTATCAGGTGTGCGAATTTATCTACTGAATCTCTTTCACTGCTGATCACTACCTTGACAACATAAAGATATACTTGAGAAAAAGTGCTTCAATGAAGGTTCAACTTCAGCAACTCATCTGATAGAGCCCTAAAGACAGAAGGAGGGATAGATGCAGATACTTTTCTCTATCTCAGCAATAATTATGCTAGATTTGTAAAAATCCCATTAATAAGAAAGCAGTACCTCACTACCACAACAGAGGTTTAAGGGACTATCAATGCTTTTTAACAGCCCCCCCCCAAAAAACCTTATAAAATGAAACAGTTAAAAAAGTGTGGTATGTGCTGAACTGCCAGATCAATTTTTACACTACATAGAAGAAATAAAATTAATGGCTTGGGTCAACGATCTTATGATAGCCAACAGCCTCACAGCATAGAAAAGCATTGTGTCAGCCAGTATTACTTACTCACACATCTGTTATCATCTATCAGAACTCTGTCCCCTCTACACGAGCAGTTCACTCGCCCGTCAGGCGTCAGAAGGCACAAATCATGACAACCTCCATTCATTTGTGCACAAGGAGATAACTCACCTGAAAAACAAATGATAAAAGATGAACTCTATTTTATCAAATTTGCTTCAATGGCCAATGTCTTTGAGACAGGAAAGTTCACCATATCTCAGTTTTATGGGCAATTGATTCAGGTTTTATCAGGCAGATGAAAATGTCAGTATGCCTCAGATGCTGGCACACTAAAGATAAACAAACAGAGCTTCCTTGAAAATAATAATTTTAAAAACATGCAACATTCAAAACTGCTGAAATCTGACAGGAAAATATTTATCTGCATCCACTGAGCACAGCACTCACATCAGAAAACGGTCATTCAATACTATTTATATGTTTGGAAAGAGGTTTTACCCCATCTTAAGGTAAGTTGCCATGACAACAAGAATTTATTAAACACCATAAAATGTTTTAGCTTGGTTAAAACTAAGCAAAACTCTTGCAATGAACGATATTGGAATTCAGAAAACAGAAAACTTACAGCTGTTAGTGTCATTGGCCACGGCAATGATGCCCATTGGCTGATGCGGGATGTCAGAACGAAGGACCTTTGTGTCTCCTCCTGTGTATTTGCTGGAACGCAGGATAGCTCTCCTCACCCCATCCGACCAGAAGATATATTCATCGTACACAGCCAGGCTCAGAAAGGTGCCTGGTCCAGACTTGACAATTACCTAAAATACGTAAGTACAGAAGGGAAACAGGAGAAGAATTGTTGTCGCTGAATAAGAAGTTTTTAAAGTGCAATCTGAAAGTCATGCCACTTTATAGTTTTAGACAAAGCATTTAATACTTCTATACTTACAGTGCCTGGAAAAATGAGATAACAGCACTTATAATGTATTAAAAGGATGCTACAAGCATCCAAATTTTACAAAAGCGGGCATCTGTTCCTTAATTAAAAAAATCATAGTTTATCTAAATATGCCTCTAAAAATCTCTGCCAAACACACACTACCTGCTTAATAGGTCAAACAGAAGAGAGCAGAAAAGGTGGCTCAAAGTCTCAAATTTGAGAGTTTTTATGAATGAAAGTAACAAACACGTTTCAGAACCCAAGAGCACTCACTGTATGATCACATCAGAAACCTGAACCCAAGAAAACAAATGTTTTGTGTTTCCCAATTTCATAAAAATCTCACCATAGTAATAATCAATTCAAAACCTAGAAATAAAATACAAATTGCAGTTCACTATATAGTAGGGTTTGAAAGACACCTGTAGAAAGACAGTGAATTTGAGCCCAATCAATACCACAGATCCTGTATAATATTCTCATACGCATTCTTTCTTTCCACTTGTCAGTATTAAAAATTACCCATGTACAGTTTCTGTTCTGAAGAACAGCACACATTTTTAATTAGTTTTCTAGTTGAAAGCTAAATTTGGTCTGAATTATTGGAAGGGGGTTAATATTTCTTCATTAGATAATGGAGACAAATAAAACTATTTTTATTGAATTTTATTCTTCCAGGGAAAAAACCTCACTGAAAAAATGAAAGTCACAAAAGAGTATCCCATATGTATTATTTGGTTATGAATACATTTTTTAAAGGATTAGAAAATACGAGACTAATACAGAGAAAGCAGTTGCTCAGAAAGGAAAGAAACTAAATAGTTTAATTCTTTACTTTTATATATTTGATTCAGCCACCAAAGATACATTTATATCAGAATCCCTTGTTTTGCTTTCTACTGACACAGTTGCTTCAATAAAAATTAAAAAATGCTCTCTCTTGCTGGATAAACAAATCTATCAGTCTCGATCTGGAGTATTCAAATTCTGACCTTTCAACACTCTGACATTATCAGGAGAAAAATGTTAACCAGAAAAAAAAAAAACCTACAGTTGCAGGAGGGGTGGTGAGTGGTGAGGTGGAAGGGGACGTTAAAGACAGAAGAAACTTGGTAGTGAAGAGAGCACTTCTGAGCTTTAGCAATTCCTCACTCCTTTCGCCACAGAAAAAGTTATAAGAATTTCTAGTCTAGGCTTATGTTGGAGATGGAAAGTACACAGCTCTGTAAATTACAACTGCATTAACCAGGTTCTTTGATATTGCACACTTATTAATGTCACAATTCTTATTTTCATCACCATAAATGACAAACTTAATCTGATACTATATTTACTTCAATCTCCTAAAATTTTTTTGGATCCTGAGGCATTATAAATAATCTTATTCTCCATAGCCTTAGGGATTAGTTTTATCTTTCCATTAATTCCTTCTCTAAGTTAATTTCTACCAGACTACAAACACTGAACATTCAAGACATTTCAGCAAACAGTCCCAAATTAAAAGAGCTGGATCTCTGTCAACCAGCTACCTACCTCACAGGAATTAGGGGATTTTATTGCCTTTGCTTAGGGAATAACTTTCATAAGGTTTGAGTACAGCAATACCTTACACAACTACTGCAATAAAGCAACTCATCAATGTCAATGGAGTGAACTTCTTTAAATGGGGAGTGGTTATTTCACTCTTATGGCATGGGGTTCAACCAGTCTAAGTGTCGGGTGCTACACTTCGGTTACAATAACCCCATGCAGAACTATAGGCTGGGATTGGAGTGGCTGCAGGAGGATCAGGAGGAAAGAGACCTGGGAGTGCTGGTGGATAGAAAACTTAACATGAGGCAGCAGTGTGCCCAGGTGGCCAGAAAAGCTAATGGTATCCTGGCCTGCATCAGGAATAGTGTTGTCAGTAGGACTAGGGAAGTTATTCTCCCCCTGTACTCAGCACTGGTTAGACCACATCTTGAGTACTGTGTTCAGTTCTGGGCTCCTCAGTTTAAGAGGGATGTTGAGATCCTTGAGCGTGTCCAGAGAAGGGCGACAGGGATGGTGAAGGGGCTGGAACACAAACCCTATGAGGAGTGACTGAGAGAGCTGGGATTGTTCAGTCTGGAGAAGAGGAGGCTGAGGGGAGACC
>WEKX01021865.1:9300-27790 GCA_013390025.1 Pitta sordida | reverse complement strand
AAAATCCATAATATTCCAGCTGCTTTTCAAACACGGAAAAATGATTTGATTAAAAAGTCCAGAACTTTCCTTGTTCTCCTAACCACCATAATGTGGGGAAATAGGTAAGCAAATCATAAATAACTTAAATGTATTGGTGGCAAATTGTTCATGTGGCAACAATGTCACTTTTTACTGGCATTTCTTGTTTCTCTATTATTGTTTCTAATTATATTAAAAAAAAAATCACAGGGAAGCATTAGAAACTGATGAAGCAATTTCTCAATGGCAAGTAGGCTCAATTTAGTTTTGTTTGTAGACAGCCAACCAAGCTTATTAAAATATCTGCCTTCTAGCTGACATTNAAGAGAGCACTTCTGAGCTTTAGCAATTCCTCACTCCTTTCGCCACAGAAAAAGTTATAAGAATTTCTAGTCTAGGCTTATGTTGGAGATGGAAAGTACACAGCTCTGTAAATTACAACTGCATTAACCAGGTTCTTTGATATTGCACACTTATTAATGTCACAATTCTTATTTTCATCACCATAAATGACAAACTTAATCTGATACTATATTTACTTCAATCTCCTAAAATTTTTTTGGATCCTGAGGCATTATAAATAATCTTATTCTCCATAGCCTTAGGGATTAGTTTTATCTTTCCATTAATTCCTTCTCTAAGTTAATTTCTACCAGACTACAAACACTGAACATTCAAGACATTTCAGCAAACAGTCCCAAATTAAAAGAGCTGGATCTCTGTCAACCAGCTACCTACCTCACAGGAATTAGGGGATTTTATTGCCTTTGCTTAGGGAATAACTTTCATAAGGTTTGAGTACAGCAATACCTTACACAACTACTGCAATAAAGCAACTCATCAATGTCAATGGAGTGAACTTCTTTAAATGGGGAGTGGTTATTTCACTCTTTGCATTAGTTTTGGGCTTCAGATGAACGTTAAAAGGAAGGGTGAACATATGAAAAGACAAGAAACAAATACTCTTTTTTATCGTATTTGCAAAAAAAGGGAACCAAGACTAGAATATTCCCACCACAACTAATATATCTGTATTACTCGACAGAGAAAATTAGAAAATCCACAACTTCATTTTTAGTGCCATTAATTCCGAACAAAATCCATAATATTCCAGCTGCTTTTCAAACACGGAAAAATGATTTGATTAAAAAGTCCAGAACTTTCCTTGTTCTCCTAACCACCATAATGTGGGGAAATAGGTAAGCAAATCATAAATAACTTAAATGTATTGGTGGCAAATTGTTCATGTGGCAACAATGTCACTTTTTACTGGCNTTACCGGCATTTCTTGTTTCTCTATTATTGTTTCTAATTATATATATATAAAAAAAAAAAAACACAGGGAAGCATTAGAAACTGAAGAAGCAATTTCTCAATGGCAAGTAGGCTCAATTTGGTTTTGTTTGTAGACAGCCATCCACGCTTATTAAAATATCTGCCTTCTAGCTGACATTATTTTCCTTCAGAGTAGTTTCCACATTTGATTATTTTTTTGTACATAGAGAATTCATTTTCAACCTGGAACTACATTCAGAACTTGCATCTTTTTTTGCATCTGCTCATGTTCTTGGTGCGAATCTTTTCTAAGACTTTTTAGGACATTCTGATTTTAATGGACTTAGACTTTCTACATTTCAAATTGTTAATATTTTGCATTATTTCTCTCTGTTCAAGCTACCTTGGCTGATCTCACTTAGATCCTGCCTTGGTAAGTTGTTCAGCGACTTCTCAAAGTAATGTTGATGTCATCATGAACACCTTCCTAGAATTGACCAAAATTACTCTGAGTTCCCCCCAAACACTCAGACTGCAAAGAAATATAAAGCATGAAAAGTAATTGTAGATGTCAGTCATACACTGAAGTTTTTTTAAGTACACAGCCAAACCTATAGATTCCATTTCTGCTTTTAGTAGTTTGAAGAACAGATCTGATGCTACTGAACTTACAGACAGTAACCCCAACTATGGAACATGTTTAATTGCTTTAATACAGGAATTCAACAGAATAAAAGCGAATCTCCTAGAAACTGAAAGGTACAGTTACTGGCAGGTGGCAATTACCTGGAGGTTATAATTACCACAAACCCCTCTAAACCCTGATTGTTTTTAACAATCTTACTTGTAGGCCCAGATAACAACTGAGACCAAAACTTTCCAACCTGGATGTTACAAAACAACCAGACTGTTTGCAGGAACACAACTATCTGGTTTGTCACATGCAAAATATTACAGAATACTGAACACTGAAAGGAAAATTTCACAGTAGCTCACAAAGAATTGGAAAAATAAACTGCAAAACGAATTTTATTTGCCGTTAGCTCAGTCTCTGTGTTCATGAATAAAATGTTATAATTAAAGCATTAAACAGCTAAAAACAGCTGTGGCCACAATATTAAATCCAAGTAAGAACAGGAGAAAAAATGGAAGAAAATGGAGAAGGGACTGTGAAGAAATAATTGCCACTATTGCCTTTTAAACAGGAAGATGCAATAGAGCAGAACACAACAACCATTATNGAAAACAACCAGACTGTTTGCAGGAACACAACTATCTGGTTTGTCACATGTAAAATATTACAGAATACTGAACACTGAAAGGAAAAATTCAAAGTAGCTCACAATGAATTGGAAAAATAAATCTAAACTGCAAAATGAACTTTATTCGCCGTTAGCTCAGTCTCTGTGTTCATGAATAAAATGTTATAATTAAAGCATTAAACAGCTAAAAACAGCTGTGGCCACAATATTAAATCCAAGTAAGAACAGGAGAAAAAATGGAAGAAAATGGAGAAGGGACTGTGAAGAAATAATTGCCACTATTGCCTTTTAAACAGGAAGATGCAATAGAGCAGAACACAAAGTATTAGAAAAACCACACAACAACCATTATACCTTCTTAGTAATAAAAGGGAATAAAAGTAACACAAAACTTTCCGAACTTGAAAGAGTATTCCAGCAACAAAATAGTAGTATTAAAATATCAGCTCAACACAAAATCAATAAACTCTTACAATCCACTTAAAAGAGTCAATTCAGTACTACTAAATGATTTGCTACTCATTCATTGTACTACATTATTGTGGTGAGGAGAATGAAGAAAGAAGCTGCTACCTGGAAGAAAATTCATTATATCACCATTAGCCTTTCATGTTCTACTATCCACTTTCTACCTTTGTTAACCTAACTGAAACTAGAGAGCAATGAAGCAGAGATAGTGAGGAAAAGGGTAATCTGTTGAAACTGGTTTTGACAGGTGGTTGATGGCAGGACAATGCTGAGACACCCCAAAGAATCTCAGAGCACCGGAACAGTGGAACAATCATTACCTGTATTCTCCAAAATCCACAGAAACCAGAGATCTTGTCAGGCTGGACAGCATATGAACCAAGTAAAGCAAGTGCCCTGGAAATATTATTTCCCTGGATCAATAATACAATTACCAGGCTGGATTCGGGCATTACTTGTATCAGAAAGGGAAACCAAGAGGCAATATCCAAGGAAAATGTGAAGTTTCAATGTTCAATGGTTGAGAAAACTGAATGACTACTTTATCTTAGGGGTGCAAATTAAAAGCTGATTAAAAAGTGGGATTTTAGTAATGGCTTCTGCCTCTGAGTTGCATCATATCCCATTTCAAGTTTGTGATGCTCATTTTGTTATAACCTGTGCAAAGATGAAGTTTAACTGTTTCCACATGACATATGAATTACCCGGTACTTAACTGACAGCAAATTCAAAATCTAAAGTAAAATGGGACCAGGGAAGTAAAACTAAAGATGACAGCAAAATAAAAAAGAACCAGTAGTACAAGACAGGGATAGTCATCAAAAAGTGGAAATGCAGCCAAAATGAATAGGAAAAACCCCCCAAAAAAGTAAGAAAACAACTTAAAGATGACAAAAAAAATCCGATTTAGGAAGAGGTTTTTTCAGATAAAGCATAGAAATTACTTTTAAAATTATTTCCTATTTTTTATCTAAATGAGATTTTTTTCTCTTTTCCCAAATAAAGTGACAGAAATAGTAGTGACATAGATAAATCCCTTCATACATAGAGATGGCAATGGACTTGAGCAAAGGAAATCCCTGTAACAAAATGGCATATGTGTAACTATTTCTATATATCATCAAGCTTCAGGAACTTAAGGACAATTGTCATTATAACATTATAAATATTAGCAATAAATTTGTAGGCACACACAAACAAGTATTAGCACAATTTCCTAACTAACTGTGAAAGAAAAGTGACTTGTCTTTTAAATACACATTTCTAATTAACCAATGAGCCTTAATTCAATACATAAGTTTGTTATTTACAATTATAAACTAGATTGTTCCATCACATGATGTAGTAACAAAAAAAAAATAATTCTGTTTTGTTGTCAGTCTTCAAAAGAGAGAAGAAAACAGAAGTAAAGGACAGGAAGTCAAGAAAAGTATAATGTAATATATTAGAACTTTCAAACTGTCATCCAAGTCCTACAAAGGAAATAAGTGAGAAAGGTGACAAGTACGAGAAAAAAAGGGTCATTTCTTCTCCCTGTATTTCCTACACCTGTATTTTAAGATGTCAGCAAGTTTCTCAAGATACCATTCGAAAATACTTTTATGTGGCAGATAGCAAATTGAGGTAGTCCCCAAATACATAATTACTGAAAATAGCCAGGGATAAGAACAGAGAAGATTGGATATATTTCAGGAGAAATGATGAACGAAGTAGGATTTAAGAAAATTTTTAGACATAAATTACAAAAGGTTGTAACTAATTGAAATTAAGTAGGAACTCCAAGACCATGCCCACAACCCAGTTAAACCTTTTGATTGGTTTTATTTAGTAATCACAAGAGAGAAACTAACAAACAATCCTGAAAATACTCAGCTCTTGTATGGTTCAGTATAGGTCTGTTCCATGTATATGTGGAACACCACGTGCTCTTTTGTTAGATCAACAAAAGATGCAGCAGTAACTGAAGGACAAAGACCTTGATTATGTGAGTCATCTTTGGAAGTATGAACCAAATTTAAAAGAAAAGAGAGTTTTTGTATAAAATATAGAATCAAGATATAATTTAAGGAGAAAAAACTCTGAAATAATAATATGAAAGAAGTAATGATACTAGTAAAAAGTTAATCAATTTTCACAGTAAGTATATAGTCAGAGACTGTAAACTTTAGGAACCATCTAGCTTGGGTTTGTCCAGTTTCTGATACATTTACAGCTTCTGAAAACATCAGTGAGCTGTGGTTAATTTATACAAACGAAAACAAAAGGAAAAAAGAAATTATTCAAAACTACATGCCTAGCCACGCTGAGTTTACTTCTGTTCAGCTGTTACAAGCCTGGCTTTCCTATTTCACCAATTAGAAACTTTTATCTAAACAAACAGTCTTTTGGAACTTAAGGGTAAGATTCCAGAAAAGGATTTAAGTCTCATTTAAGATGCAATAATTTTTCAAAGCCTTTATACCACATATGAAGGACTTTTTATAAGTTTATAGACATCAAGGTGAGATGATTTAAACTGTCTCGTAGAGCTGGGAATTGAGTACAAGGCGGAACATGCCCTTCATTCATTTTATTCTGAACTTTGGGAGGTACAAAATCCCTGCAAGGAAGATTTCATGAAGCAAGAGAAATGTGCTAAATACGTAACAAAATCAGAAGCACAGATCAGCTGCCTTCAGCATATTCCTAGGAAAAGATCTACTTAAGCTGAAACTAATAGAGCACTCAAGGTCCAAAATGTATTAATGATGAAACAGTGCAGTTCAATACATCTGAAAGTAAATTCAGAAAAGAAAAATGTAAGATTTGTTGAGTGACACTCAATACAGCAAATAAATTCTGAGCAAAATAGATGAATAGAGTTTTCTAAGTTTTAAATCCAATATGCAGCTAATACTAGGAGAAACATAGACAATTAATGACCTTTCTGTAGCACTTTCACTTTAAAGACGACAGCAAATGCAAGCAGACATATTTACAATGAGTATGTCCAGGATTTTTGTTTTACTTACATATCTTCGGGATCCATCATATTCACACCTCTCGATTTTTCCCAGGCTGCCATCTGAAAAGTAAAGTTTCTCCGCCCTGTGATCAATGGTCAGTCCATTTGGGGTCAAAATATCTGTACTAATGATAACCTGTGCATTTCTGCCTGAGAGGGTAGATCTCATGATGCTTGGGAGCTGCTCATTCCAGTTAGTCCAAAACATTAAGCTGTATCAAAATCAAAATAACAAACAAAAACCATAAGATACATTTTATAATTTAATTCTCTATGAAATGAGCAACACTAAAAACCTCCATATGCCTTCACAGACAATTCTGAATGGTGTCTATAAGTAATTGTGAAGATCAATGGTGAATAACAAAATGTAACAGCCAAAATCCTATAAATTATAGAAGTTTCCTTGTTCATTGATTTGTATAAGAGTGTAGATTTTTTCTTTTACAGATCTGCTCCTTTCTGATCATGTCTCAATAATAATATACCAGATACTGCAGATATAAGCTGTGTAAAGATATAAACTTAATTATGCTAATGTGAAATTAACCTGTAGATTTTCCCATATTACAACTGTGATACAGACCAACAGCCTGGTATGGAAAGGTTGACAATGGGAAAAAATGACCTTAATGTGCTCTAAGTAAGGCTCAATCAAGCCCTTGTTATGGTCAAATACGGAATGGCTTATGGATGTAATTCATAGACTGATCAGAACCTGCCCATCCTCTCATTGCAATCGTCATCAGTGTTTAGGTAATTTATTTATTTTACCTAGGTAAAGCATATTTTAAAATAAAGCATAAACTCTTAATTTCCATAACCCAAGCATGAAGTCATACATGGAAATAACCCTGACTACATTATATACTCGGCTACCTATTTAAAAGTAGAATTTAATAAGGCATTAATGTAGCCCAGCCTTCCCAAAGGAGTACCTCGAATGTGTAAGATACTCATTAACAGGAGGCTGAAGTGCAAATATAAACCCTTCTATTATCTTACTAAGAAACACAGTCTTCCTGAGAGTGGCAGGAAGGGAAATAGGTTCCGTGACAAAATACATGGGTCTATAACTCTCACACAAGAAACTTAGACTCCTTTAGGTAAATAATTATTATTTTTTAAAATTTAAGCAATAAGAGTAATCTGCTTCATTAAATCACTAAAACAACCACTTTTACTAATTTTAATTTAGCTCATTTTTAAGAAAAGCAGCTTGAATTTTTTAACACTCCATTGAAAACATTATGATCATTGAAAACATATAAACTGTTGTATCTTAATTCTGCAATTGCTTTATAAAAAATACTAACATTTTTCTCCCCTGAATATAGAGATCTACTCAACCTTCCTGGGGGTTCAGCATTGTTAGTTGAGTGTGAAATCAGGAAGTGCTGCTTGGCACCAGGGAAAAATTAAAATCTGTTAGGGAAGATATAATACATACTTTTGGCATTCATCCAGGGCCAGTACATGTGGATGATCATCTTCTGACATCGTAATTACGGCTTCGCGGTTGAAAGCCCCTCGGCGCCTCTGGTCAACGGTGTGTCTCGTGATTGAGGATGTGGTTGAGCTGGTCCAATACAGAGTGTCCCAAGCTCTGTGATAAGCAAGGCCCTCCACTGACCCAACATCTGGAAGACATAGTTACAGATGGAGCAAATGAAACACCTGCTCAGAATATGTTTGTTTTTATTTCGCCTTGGGGTGGATTGTGCAGACTGGCAGAATTCAGCTGTTTCAGCCTAATACCTTTGTTAATTCTTTTGTCATTCCTGTTGTTTATTTTTTTTATTGGAATCAAAACGTTATCATTGTTTCATAAATTTAAATAAAGAGAAAACCTAGAGAGCAACATCACTGTTAATAACCTTAATGACCTACACTGGTCACTTCTAACAATCATTAATATTTTTACAACAGTGTGTCACAGATAATACATTACTAATAAGACACACTTCTTAAAGACAGTGATACCTTAGTCACACCTTCAAATATCATTTAAACCAAGTTTTGGTACTAGTTTCTAGTTTCACTAGTTAATGGTCATTGCTTGGGCTGCCCAGGGAGGTGATAGAGTCACCATTGCTGGAAGTGTTTAAAAAAAGACCGGACATGGCACTGAGTGCCACAGTTTAGTTGATGTGGAGGTGTTGAGTCATAGGTTGGACTAGATGATCTCAAAAGTCTTTTCCAACCTAGTTAATTCTGTGATTCTGAGGTATTATTTAGCATCATCTTTCAATGTATTTTTAACAGTAATACATATAACATTAACAGAGATCAAAGTAATGTGTTGTTATTAATTGTATAGGTTTTTGTTAAGCACTTGAAAAATACTGAAAGAACACCAACTCTGAAGGTCTCAGTATAAATATATGTTTAATAAGCCAAAATACCACACTCTTTAATTCAACATAAAAGATTGTGAGCTAGAAACAAAAGAAAATATTAATAAGCAACTAAACCACATATTTTAATGTCCAGAAAAGACAAATTGTATCTGATCCCTATATATTAAAATGACAGACTGTGAGAAATAGTAGTAATTATTTCCTACCATTGTTTTATAATTACTACAGAAATGTATGTTGATAACTTCACTTATTATCTTGTTAGAAGCAAATATTTTTAGACCAGAAGGTTCATGCAGCTTATTAATGAGCTACAGAAGGCAAAAATCTAGAAATATAATTAGGGTTACATTGCGCTGGTTATTGCAATTTACATTCAGCTTGGTGAAAGATGTAATTTTTACCATGCAATTCATACACATGGAACAGAAAGTCCCAAAAAGTCTGATCACACTGAAAGAGCAAACACTAAATGAAAACTTTGAAGCAAATAAATCAAAACTATAAGACAAATAATTATTTTTCAGTTGTCTGTATTTCTCTT
The DNA here is from genome assembly GCA_013390025.1 of Pitta sordida. Classification (NCBI taxonomy): domain Eukaryota; kingdom Metazoa; phylum Chordata; class Aves; order Passeriformes; family Pittidae; genus Pitta; species Pitta sordida. The sequence continues at coordinate 18,856 of WEKX01021865.1, read as the reverse complement.
CCTAAAGCACTCGGAGGTCTTCTGACTATATTTCATGACATACCTGTGCAGAAGTCTCGATGACTTCTCTTAAAGAAGAAACAACAGAAAACAAGATTACATTCCTTAGAGTGGGGTGAATATATCCAAAAATAGCTTTCCAACTTATGAAATATTGTTTGTTTTTCATAAATTATTCTATCTTCAGCTCACATAAAAGTCACTCATAAGTGCACTGCTTACTTGCCATTGAAAGCAACCAGAAAATTACAAAAACCTCTTCTGAGCATTACAAAAAATACCTTTGACATCATAACATCAAAATGTCACTCTTTAGACTGACATACAGATACAATAGTTGACAGTGCGCACCAGAAATAATCTTAAAACTGCAATAATTTCTCAGAGCCAGGGACACAGAACACAGGATTCAAAGGAAAGTTGAAATGCCTCAATCAGCCCAGAGTCACCAGGCCAAGCACTGCATCCAGGAATCACAATTCTCCCTGCTCTGGGAACAGGGATCACTCCCAGGGCCAGAGGTCTCTACAGTTTTGATCTGTGGGCTCTAATAAACTTCTTTGTCACTTCTTGCAAATCTTCCACTAACTAAGCAGCTTAGTATGGACCCTAAATATGCCAACTATCAAACTAAAGCACCAGGAGTAAAATTTTAACTTAATCTACTAATTTCCTTTAAAATTATATGCTGAATCTCAATTTGCAACTACGTACATGTAATTCTCTAAACTCAAACCAATGCTATATCAACTAACTACACTGTATTAGGTTTCCCTGTGTAGAACCAGAGGTTGGTCTCAATAGTGCTCATGGGTTCCATTCCAACTTGGACATTCTGTGATTCTATTTAAAAAATGACAGATGTATTGCCATTTCCTGACCAATTTCACATTTTTTTTGGTAACGAAAAATCCATTAGAGCATTTATTGCTCTTTATTTGTAAGGTGACTATCAGAAAAAAGAAAATTCCCTCACATGTACCACTTCAACTTTTAACAACTTCAGTATTTTTTCTTGTCGGTATCTGTCAAGAAATTTGAGAGCAAACTGATTACACAACATTGCTATAGAAGAGTTTTAGGCTGACAAAAGATAATGGTGTTGTTCCTGCCACAGCAAGATGTGATGAACTAAAACCCAACTAGAACAATGAAAGTGTTTTTCAATACCAGACGTGTTGATTTATTTTATAACTTCTATACTGAAGAAAAGAACTCAGTTCTTCCACAGGTATCAGAAAGTACAGCTTCACATTTTGACACTGGACTAACACATCACACTGCAGTTCAATGTTAAGGTCTGTAAATGGTGACAGAAGTTTTAATTCCATGTTCCTATTTTTAAAAGAGTAATTTGAAAATATTTAGCAAACTGAATCATGGAAGGGTATGGCATATACGGAGATAAGCAAATATTTACCATACAGATGAAAAATGTTTAAATAAAATATCTAATATATGCAGTTTTACAAAAAACTCTGCCGTATATATGTATGTTCTCAGTGGAGCAGAACTAAAACCAAGTAATCAATAAAACACTTTATTTCAAAGAGAACAACTTTAAAAGGAAATAAAGAAGCTAAGATTCAAAGACTTAAGAAATCGCCATCTTTATGGGAATGTCAATAACTTGCTGAAAAGCAAAAAACCCAACTCAACACTTTAAAATAGTCCAACAACAGAATCAGGCAGTGAAAACTGCCTGAAATCAAACAGCCAATATCCAACAAAGGAGTAAAAAAAGTCTTCACTCAGAGGGTGGTGAGGCCCTGGCACAGGTCACCCAGAAAAGCTGTGGCTGTTCCATTCCTGGAAATGTCCAAGGCCAGTTTGATTGGGTTTGCATTGATATTATATTTACATATTTCATAGTTCCTTAAAGAACATTCTAAAGCACTTTTTTATTTAAGAAAAAAAAAAGTTTATCACTAGATATTTAGTTACTTTAAAATCGATCAGAAATATGGACTCATCGTCTCTGGTGCAATGGTTGGGGGATTGAGTCCCCAGACAGGATGAATATTAGCAATTGATTTACTTCAAGCTTTGTATTTTTGCATCATCATATGATACTCTGAATTGATAAAGCATAAATGAACTGGAAATGGAAAGAAACACATTTGTTTCACTGACATATTGAATTAAAACACTGATGGCATTAGATGCCTACAGCACTGATTAGATTTATTCTAGCCATGAAGCAGCAGTTTACGATTTTCACATGAATAGCATACTTAAATGAAAGGAACATTAATACAATATGATATTAATATACAAATACTCACATAATTCACCTGCCACTGACGTTCTGAATTAAATCAGTAATGGGGTGTATAACTGATTAAATATCTACACAAGAGAATGCAACAGCTTATGATTTACAAAGGCAATGGTAGAGCGATCACATCATTACGTTGCCAAATGCTATCTATCACTTTTACTGAACTTAACGAAGATAGATTGCATCCCACAGATGAGATGCAGCCTATAAACACTGTCATGCTGATCTTCATCTGACTTTCCCAGGGAATAGACAAGCAACAAATCAATAACTGAAGAACTCGGAATAAGGTCCCTTGTTATTGCAACCGAAACATAAAAATACTAAAGGACAAAGTTTAAATTATCCAATAGTTTTTGTCGCTGACATTTGGCAATATATGTACTTAATTCTCTATTTCCTATATTTTTTACCTTTCATCTTCTATTTCTAACATTATCTAGTTATTACATTTTACAGTCAAAACTTTTCCAGTTTTACTTCAAGTCTTTTTTCCTTTTAATTTCCTATTTTTACCATCTCCTTATCCTTAGCAATGTTGTAAAGGAAAATCAACTACCAATATATTTTTTTTAATACTCAAAAGCCATCGAAGTAATAAAATTGTGCATAAACAGCACTTTGTTATCAGAACTTTGGAGAAAGCTTTAATGTTCTGTACTGGAACACCTGTTTGATCTTTGTTCTCTGACTTGGTTTCCACATTTTGCCTTCCAGGATTCAGCCTGTGGATTGTTACACCAGACTTGTCACAGGAGGGGATCCTGTTTCCTGTCAGTTTGTTTGTGTAAGATGATGGTGATGGGTGGTCACCGTCTGATCTGGGGTGAAAAGAATGTCTCACCAGCAACAAAGCACCTGAAGAAATGGGGTTGTATTCACAAATCTCACTAACTGTAAAATTAGAACTTGAAATAGTCCTGCAACTTCTGCTTTGCTCTTTCAAGTATCAGAAAGCTTTTTGCTAAACAAAAATTCTAAAACAGTAATAACTATATTATAAACTAATTTTCTATTTGTTTATTTGGTTTGTTCTATTTGGTCTAAGAAAACACTTTTATTGCAGGGAAGGTGCAAAGTTTTCTGAAATGATACCATAAATCAGCCAACTTATGTAAAACTTTCAGTATCTTCCAAATATAAACACATGCTATAAGTCATTCTATATGAAAGATTTTTAAATGCAATACAGTATAGACAAAGGCTTTGGGTTCTTCAGTGCAACAACCTTTTTCCTGGCAATTCATCAAATCCAGTTTTACATTTTATGCAACTATGATGAATTATGCTGATGTAAAAGTTTAGTAAATATTTACATCAATAAAAACTTACAAACAATATTTACAGTTGAATCAGTCACAAACAGTATTAATTCTTCATGAATAATCTCAACTTCAATAGGCAAAACCAACTTTTCTCAATACTGAGGATGGCAATGCTCACAACAATCCAAACGAAACACTCAGTGTAAGTCAGCTCCTGTCAAATGCACCGGAGTTGCACGCTAGGACAAAGAGGTGCAGCAATACGTATTTCTAGAATAAAAACTGCTTAATATAAAAACTGCAGACTTTATCCACCTACAATAACTTGTCGTAGATTTTACCCACTAATCATTGTCTACTGGAAACTGTCCCAGAGGAGTGGAGCAAGATGATCTTTAAGGTCTCTTCCAACCCAAATCATTTTGTGATTCCAGGATTCTCTAACATGCAGCCATAAAATACAATGTTAAACCAGACACTTGGTTTTCCACTAAGAAGGCTGCAGCTGGAATAATAACTACATATTATGTTTTACTATTTAAATATCCTAGACTTAACAACAGTCTCTCACTTTCCCTCCATTAAAACTCACTGGACCTACATACAGTTATAATGAAAATACACATACATATAAATATAACATGCCATATACATTTATAAGGAATCCAAATACTTTATGAAATTAAAAACAACAATATTTATTTTTAGAGATTAAAAACTTCTTTCCTGGAGAAGAAAGCTTCAGAACTAAAGGGATCTCAAACAATGCAGCAAATGTAATGCTCTGTAAGAGAAATGGGAACATAAATGCCTTTTTGACAGTTAAATTGGACCCATTTAGTTAGAAAGAATAGTAGCACACATTGGAACACCTTTAAAGATTCAGACTGCAAAAAGCCTCACAATACATCACAGGATCTGACACTTCATGCTAGCAGCGAAAAGATTCTTGTGTTCTGTAGACACAAATGCCTCAGGTTCAAAACAGGAGCGTTTTCTTACATAACACTTCCTTTTGTGCTGTGAAAGCCATTACAGTGGCTAAATGTCTCAGTGCCTTTGTTTACAGTTAGGAAAAAAAACACCTTATTGAGTGTATCTTCATCTTTTCCCTGTTTCTCATTTGCTTTTATTTGCCTTGCCTCCACTTTTGTCCTTTAGTTTTCAAATTCTACATTAGTCTTCTGTCAACTCCTTCTCCTGGCCTGTATCAGGAACAGTGTGGTCAGTCGGACAAGGGAAGTTATCCTTCCCCTGTACTCGGTGCAGGTCAGACCACATCTTGAGTACTGTGTGCAGTTCTGGGCTCCCCAGTTTAAGAAGGATATTGAACTGCTTGAGAGGGTCTAGACAAGGGCAACAAGGATGGTGAAAGGACTGGAGAACAAGCTCTATGGGGAGCGGCTACGGGAACTGGGGTTGTTCAGCCTGGAGAAGAGGAGGCTCAGAGGTGACCTCATTGCTGTTTACAACTACCTGCGGGGAGGTTGCCACCAGGTGGGTGTGGACCTCTTCTTTCAGGCTGATGACACCAGAACAAGAGGACATGGCCTTAAGCTCCACCAGGGGAGGTTTAGACTGGATGTTAGGAACAGGTTTTTCACAGAGAGAGTAATCTCTCATTGGAATGGTCTGCCCAGGGAGGTGGTGGAGTCACCATCCCTGGAGGTGTTTAAGAGAAGACTCGATGAGGAGCTCAGCAACATGGTCTAGATGGTGGGAGGCTTGGACAGATGGAGTGTAGTGCTCATGGTTCCACGCTTGTGGGCCTGATTCCTGGGTGGGCATTCGCTTGGGAGTTGGACTAGATGATCCTGTGGGTCCCTTCCAACTCAGAATAACCTGTGAATCGTTGTACCACTATATTAAACCTATTTGAATGTTGCACTGCTTTTCTACAAATACACCAAAGGAGGCTTTGGTTAATGAATATACTACCTCAAACTTCTACCTGTGATAAATAATATTTTTTTTAAAAGTCACTATTAATTTAGAAACTGAAGCTTAGTTTTTGTCTAAAAAGGCTTCTTTCTATAAACATAAGCTTTGAAACAACTTAGTCAACCAAAATTTGGGGGAAATCACAGACAAGAACAAGGCGAAAATTTAAAACCTGGCAATAAGGAAGATTAACCTGATAGTGTTACTTAGAAAAATAAGAACAAACCCCTGATGACTGACCAAATGAAATATCGCTTGCTTCATCAGCAGAGTTAAGAGATAAGGAAAAAGATTCCCTTCAAATACCTAATCCTGCACAACAACGAAAGGCGTTAGGGCATGGCATATATGCACGTGCAGGGCTGGTTTTCAGTTATTACTGTTGCTTCCTGGTGAAGACAGAACTCCATCAGGTACAGGGCTCTTGGTGAGATTTGAATCCGTTTCTAGTGAACTGGAACAAGTTAGATAAAGTTGTTTATATGCCGTAAGTCTACTTTCTCAGAGCCAAAAGTGTGTTACCTAATGGTTGTTTATGAGTTGCAAATCTGTTCAGTGAGGTGAAAATTTGTCAGATAATGGGTTGTTTATGAATTCTAAATCAATATTCAGTGAGTTGGAACTATGTTAGATAATGGCTTGTGTATGGGTTGTAAATCTGTTTTCAGTGAACTGGAAACATGTTAGATAATGGGTTGTTTCTGGGTAGTAAATCTGTTCTCAGTGAGCTAAAAACATGTTAGGTAATGGGTTGCTCGTGAGTTGTAAATCTGTTTTTAGTGAACTGGAAACCTGTTTTAATAAAGGCTCTATATGTCTCAAGTGTTTTTAGCATGCAGAAAAGTTCACGAATCTATCAGATCTGAGCAGCACGTCTGATTTCAGGGAGGTAGAAATCCATCTGGTAATAGATTCTTGATGAGCAGATTTACATTCAGTGAACTAAAAATCTGGCACAATGTAATGTACCCTAATGTCTCTATTAAAATCAAATACTGAATTAAAGTTTGCGTGATTTGTAGAGTTCAGCTTAGGGATGTAGAACAGATAAAACCACAGTAGATATTTCCCATGTGGTGACATATCAGGGAGACACGGGTTCAATTCCCGCTGGGAGGAAGCTGTGAGTTGGACTTGATGATCCCTGTGAGTCCCTTCCAACTCAGAATATTCTGTGATTCTGTGAATCTCTTCCTAATAAATAAAAATGTAGTACAGACATATACAGTAATAATTCTGGGGGGAAAAGAGAGCAAAATTTTCAAAGGTGTTATTAATCCTGAAATGAAATGTTATTAATAAAATCTCTCTGTTAGTTTCCATTCAATAAATTCTATGTAAACATGGATTCTTACTACAAAAATGATAATATTTTAGAATTTTGCATCTTTCAGTGTGAACGGAAGTACTGGTGTCACAGGTTCACAGGTTATTCCGAGTTGGAAGGGACCCACAGGATCATGTAGTCCAACTCCCCACCATCTAGACCATGTTGCTGAGCTCCTCATCAAGCCTTCTCTTANCGCTCCCCATAGGGCTTGTTCTCCAGTCCTTTCACCATCCTTGTCACCCTTCTCTAGACCCTCTCAAGCAGCTCAATATCCTTCTTAAACTGGGGAGACCAGAACTGTCAACCAATCTTACAATTGCTTTTTCTTTCATGGATGTAGATTGGCCAGATACTTTCACTATATCGAGCAGCCTCATGAACTGTCTCCTGTTCACAGTGTGAGAAAAATCATGTACAGACCATAGAATGGAAGGTTACAGAGTTCAAAAATTCCAGCTGAAAATGAATGACTCAACACAATCTAAAGGAGTTTAAAAGCACATGAAGAAGAGTAATAAGCTAACATAAACTGGGATGTTAGAACCCTTCTCATTTAAAAAAGTATCTCTACAAAATGCAGCAGTTCACATATACATCTCAAGCATGTACAGTAAGTTTTTTTGCAAGGATACAAAATTTCATCCAGCATTCAATTACTCAGAGTGCTGACTCTGCTAATGAATAATGAAACTAGGCATATTAAGTTACAAGCAGAAACACTTCCTAACAATTTCTTAAAATTATTATTCCCCACTATGTTTTATAGAACGTCTTTAGCTCTTGTAGAACAACCTATTAAAAAGTAATGATTAATTCTTTATTGTTCTTTTAAAAAACGGTTTCTATTTGCATTTGTGCTTCACCCGTATTTATTTATCCTCTTTGTTTTAAATGGTGAACATTCTAGTGGCTTTTCATGTAATATTTTTAATCTCTTCCTATAGCACCAGAGCTAAAGCAGTGCACGTACGTCACCACTGCACATTTCTGTGAGCTGTCTGTGTCTTTTACGCAGTCAACTTCAAGTCTGAATTCCAAGGATAAATGCTTTCCTGAGAGGAATGAGAACACCCTGACAACATTGCTTAGTTTATCTTCACCATATCTTAACACAGATATTACTGATTCCTTCGAAACATGCACACATAACGCAAAGGGAAAAATTTAAAAAAGGCCTTGTATCATGTACAAGCAGAATGGTTTGGGTTGGAAGGGCAATTAAAGACCATTCAGCTCCAACCCCCTGCCATGGGCAGAGACACCTTCCACTATCCCAGGTAGCTCCCATGTGGCCTTGGACACTTCCAGGAACGAGGCAGCCACAGCTTCTCTGGGCAACATGTGCCAGGGCCTCAGCACCCTCACAGTGAAGAATTTCTTCCTTATATCATTTAAGTCTACCCTCTTTCAGTTTAAAAATAATTTAAAAATGCTTTTTCATTCATTAATGCCAAGATTTTTTCGCACAAAATTTCCCATAACCACAGTGCAGACACATAATGCAACAATTAGTCAACATACGTTGTTAGAATAATACATTTATCAATTTGCAGTGTTTTAAACTTTTTCTTTCATAAAGTATTCCCATTAACACACAATAGCAAAAGGGGATACATGAAATGTATTTCCATTTTTTCTCATCACTTTCTTTGTTATATAAACTGACCCAAACAAATAGTTAAATTAGAAATGCCTTAGGCAACATAGAACAGTGGAAATTCATATGAGATTTAACCACAGCTTAACTATACAGCTCTTCAGATACTCTGGAAACCAACTGCTGAAATAAATTGCAGGCTTTAAAAAAAAGACAGTACTGAAAAAGCATAAGTAAGAGAAGAAACAAAGTAAGTATCTACATCTGATAAGTGACTACAGAGGAATGAGTTTTATTGCAATTTTTTAGAAAAATTAAATTGGAAGAGAAATGACAGAAGAAGTTTTTAGAATTCACATTTTGTGCCATAAATATTTATGGATGTTCAGCATTTAAGGATACATTTCTTACACATTCACATTCAGAACTGACTTGAAGGCTAATTTTCCCACAATAAACCTTGATAACTTTTTACATACACTTTGTATTAAAGTTATGTTAGATTTTCTCAATAAAGATTTCTTTGCCAGATTCATAGATGATTTTGTTGCAACCAAGTATGGTTTATCTTGTCCTGAAGACTTCACTGGCTGCAATTTCTTCATAGTAATGGCAAGCTGCAAGTATTCAAAGGCTACAAAAATTCGTTTCAAACAATTCCTCCTATTAGTGTGGTGAATGAAGGCAAAGTAGATGAGTAAAGAATTACCAAGTAATCTTGTATTGAAAACAATTTTGTAGGTTGGAATTTGCCTCTGATTATTACTGAGCACAAGTCTCTTTCTTGAGCTTCACACTGTCCAAGGTCCTAATATTTTATACCGAGAATCACAGAAACACAGAATCAGTAAGGTTGGAAAAGACCATAGAGATCATCAAGTCCAACTTATCACCTATTACCTAACCTAGCCAAACCTGTTGCCTAACCTGTTGCCATCCTGCTACCAACACACCATCCTACCTATAACACACTACCTTAATATCTAGGTCATGCCGCCAAGTACATCATCCAACCTTTTCTTAAAGACCTCTAGGGACCGTGACTCCACCACCTCCTTGGGCAGGCCATTCCACTGAGAGATCACCCTCTCTGTGAAAAAGTTCCTTCTAATGTCAAGTCTAAATCTCCCCTGACGCAGTTT